>CAUYQG010130367.1:0-19610 GCA_963574415.1 Tarsius wallacei
CGCTCCCGGCCACCGCAGCCTCGACCTGCTGGGCTCCGGCGATCCTTCCGCCTCAGCCTTCCGAGTAGCCGGAACTACAGGCGCGCGCTACCACGCCCGGCTGATTTTTTTGATTTATTGTAGAGATGAGGTTTCTCCTGCCCAGGCGGTCTCGAACCCGCGGGCTCAGGCAATCCACTCACCTCAGCCTCCCAAGGCGCGGGATTACAGGCTGAGCCACCGAGCCCGGCACTTTACTAATTTTTTAAAGAGTTGAACATTTATAGTATGCTGCTTTAAACTTTTGAATGCCGGCCAGGTGTGGTGGCTCAAGCCTGTAATCCCAGCACTTTGGGAGGCCAAGGTGAGGGGACTGCCTGAGCCCACAGGTTCAAGAACAGCCTGGGCAACTTGGCAAGACCTTATCTCTACAATAAATAAATAAATAGCCAGGTGTGGTACTGTACACCTGTAGTTCCAACTGCTTGGAAGGCTGAGGCGGAAGGATTACCTGAGCCCAGCAGTCGATGCTGGGGTGACTGTAAGTGTGCCACTGCACTTCAGCCTGGGCGATGGAATGAGACTCCAACTCAAAATTAAAAAACAACAACAACAACTTTTGAATGCTTATAAACCTTAGGGTATCATCTTCAGCATTTTGTTGCATATTTATCTGTATGAAAGCAGTTACCCCGAATTACTTCCTTTTTTTTTTTTTTTTTTGAGTTGGAGTCTCGATCTTTCGCCCAGACTGGAGTGCAATGGCCGCTCCCGGCCACCGCAGCCTCGACCTGCTGGGCTCCGGCGATCCTTCCGCCTCAGCCTTCCGAGTAGCCGGAATTACAGGCATGTGCTACCATGCCCGACTGGTTTTTTTTTTAATTTATTGTAGAGATGAGGTCTTGCCAAGTTACCCAGGCGGGTCTCGAACCCGCGGGCTCAGGCAATCCACTCACCTCAGCCTCCCAAGGCACAGGGTTACAGGCTGAGCCACCGAGCCCGGCCGAATTACTTTCTAAGGAAAATTTTAGACCTATTTTAAGGTCCAAAGAGAAGAGAAGAATCCTGCCTTCCATACAGGCTTATATATTTCTCCTTATATTTCTCATTTTCTTAAGCGGTTATTTGTCCTAGGACTCAATTTGTCTGTTGTTGAAACATGTTGGCTCTGCATTTAACTTGAAATGTGGCTAGTTTGAATTGACATGTTCTGTATATTGTAAGTATAAAATGCATACCAAATTTCTAGGATTTAATACAAAATAATTTCTATATTTACATGTTGAAATGATATTATTAATATTTTACTTGTTTCTTTTTACTTTTAAAAATGTGGCTACTGGGAAATTTTATTTATTTATTTAGAGTTGTGGGTCTCACTTTGTCACCCAGGATAGAGTGCATTGGCACGATCATGGCTCACTGCAGCCTTGACTTCCTGGGCTCAGGTGATCATTTGCCTCAACCTCCGATGTAGCTGGGACTACAGGTGCATGCCACCACACCTGGCTATTTGTGTGGGAGGGGTCTGGGGGGGCAAGGGGAGATAAGGTCTCATTACTCACTATGTTGCCTAGGCTGGTCTTTTAATTCCTGGTCTCAATCTATCCTCCCTCCTCAGCCTCCCAAAGTTCTGGAATTACAGGTGTGAGGTACCACATCTGATCCCCAAATTTTAAATTACATATGTGGCTTGTGTATATTTCTGTTAGACAGCAGTGGTATAAAGTTCTGGTGGTAATTTTGTTACCCAGAACTTTTGTGGCTTGAACATCCCACTATTAAACATGAGCATATTTTAATTCTATTTTAGTATTTAAATAGTATACAAACTTCTATTATAATGCTCAGCCTTAGATCCTAAACAAAGACTTTGGGTTAATTTCAAGTCTATAAAAGAAAGTTCAAATTATTAATACTAAGTTCAGAACTCAACTAATCTTTTACCATATAAACTGTACTCTAGTATGGGTAAGGTACAAACTGGAAACCTGAGTGTCTTCCTGAATTCCCTTTCCTTCATTTTTCATGTTGGTAATCAGTTGCTATAGTTAATAATAATTTGTATCTTATTCTTCTGAAATATGTCTTCTCTTCTTTACTCCTGATGCTGCTTTCTTAAGGCTCTCTATACCTCTCACCTAGACTATTATAGTGGAGTTAGAGCTGACTTTTGTCCCCTCCCATCCCTCCATAGGGACTTCTCATCCCAGTATTCCCGAAATCTAGCACAGAACAAGACCCATAATAGGCACTCAATACATGCTTGTTGAATGAACGAATGAGACAGCTGCTCCTATTAATCAAAGTTGCAGACTGAAAAAGACCCGTAGTCCTATATAGTGTACATATATATAAAATTGCATACACAAAATAAGTCTAGATATAACTTGATTCTCTGAACTAATCAAAGATCTGTATTCAGCAACTTTGACATTCATATTGTTTAACTCATTTTATTTAATGAATATTCTTAGGAGTAATGACATAATAAAAGTTCTATTTTGCCAAGGATTTTGACTTGCCAGTATAAGTTTATGGCACTCAGTCCAGGAGATCATTGGTGCCATGCAGACAGCTCCTTGTTTTTGTCTGGAGTTCCCATGGGATTAAACTATATCTGCCAATAAATAGAGATTCTGGTCTGGTCATCTTCAAAGGCAAGAGACTGCTAGTATTTTCAGATCTCTTTGAATAAGCAAATGGGAAGGGCTTAATTTTTGTTGTTGTTCTCCTTCCTTTTGTAATTGACTGTAAAATAAACCTTCGGGAGTTAATACAGCAAATTAATACATTTTTTATGACTGTCCAAGAGGAAACTCATTCATTTTTCTGTACCTAGATGGACAATTGAGAATTTTAGATTAATATTTTAATTACTTAAGTATATATTTTAATGACAAGTTTATCATGTAACAGGAATTTCCAATCCTCAAAATTAATTTTCTAAGGATACTTTACTAATTTTTTAAAGAGTTGAGCATTTAGTACACTGTTTTAAAGCTTATAAGCATTAACGTATCATGTTCAGCATTTTATTGCATATTTATCTGTGTAAGTACAATTACCCCAAATTACTTTCTAAGGAGAATTTTGGACCTGTTTTAAGGTAGGCCATTACCCCTTCCAAGTGGAGAGGAGCCTGTTTTCCATACAGGCTTGTATATTTCTCCTTATATTTCTCACATTCTTAAGAGGTTATTTGTCCTAGGCCTCAGTTTGCCTGTTGTTGAAATTTATGGCTCTGCATTTAACTTTCAAAATAAAATGACTGTGTTTCAGATGTTTGTCTTGAAGTACAATCTAGAACCTACCATTCAAAACCTCCCTAAGAGAAATAATGTTTATGCAGGATTGCCTGAAGAATATGCCGTCTCTCCATTTGTCTGTTCTTTAAATCTATCCCAGGATTAAGTCAGTCCCTCTGAGAGTCTCATACCTGGATTCCATCATATTGCCAAGGGAGGAATTTCTTATCTAAGGAATAGAAATAATGTGTTTTTCCAGGCCATCTGGTTTGTTTTTACATTGTGGTCATTTTTGACTTTTGTAATTGTTCAAGTTTCTTTCTTTATGTTGCCTGCTAGAAAGCTTAGCATTGAATACATGGCTCACCTCTAACAAGTCTATGGAATTTCGTGGCATGATTTTTAGTCGATATCCCTGTCTTATCCTTATTTTTGCATTGCCTCACTTCTCTTTTTTTCTTATTGCATATACATCGTTGTAAGCTCTGTGAATTGTTTTCTGAACAAAGGCCCACAAAAGGCAAACAAATAGAAGAAGTAGACAGGTATAGTTGTTCATTCCCCATCCATTCTTAGTAAACTTGAATTTTTTTTAAGTGCTCTATATCCCTATGTGTGTTGTATATAACTAGTTTAACATATCTGTATATTACGAATTCCTAGATTTTAGATTAAGAGTGACCTGAGGTTGAAATGTTAATTAAATGTTTTAATGTTCTGGGGTTCTAAAGAAAATAGTTAGATAAAATGTCAGCATATAGGAGTATATTTTTAAAGAACATTTTTTTAAAAAGCATCTCTCTAAAAGGGAAGGTAATTGTACAAGTTTGCCTAATCCTTTTGATCTTGGCACACAGCAATACAGACTTCAGTTGAGATTAAAACTATGAATTTCAAAGGAAACATGGCCTTCAGTGTGTAAAATATATAACAGCTGGTTGACTAGTCCATTTAAAACTACACAATAACAATAGTAGACAGAATGATTCTCCTGCCAAAGGATGCACGAGTGCTTGATGGTTATATCAAGATATGATACTGACTCACACTTTTCTTTAGTAATGATACAAATGTAGAAATGAACTGCATACTGCCGGCTCAAAATCTCTCTTCTGCCCAACAGTTCAAGGGCAGTTTAGTACTACAGAACCCCTTTTAGTGATTTCTCTATCTGTTTTTCAGGCAGAGCTTCAGTATGTTGTTGACTGGATTTCATCCTTTAGAACTGTCAGTTATAAGTTTTATTCACAGCCTCCCACAATTTTTTTCCCCTAGATCTTTGAATCCTCCATTTTTACCCCCTTTGGCTTTATGACATTGATATTCATGTTACAGCTTCACACATATTTCTAAACTCCCCAAATTAAATTTTTCTTTGTAAATAGTATAAAACGTGTTTCTCATTTTTGTTCTGTAAGTATAAAGGTAAATATCTGAACTCAGAAGCATTGTGATATATATGTAATCGGGGGGAAGGTAAAGCTCATGTTAGTAAATTACAGTTCATTAAATAGTTCAGTATTTCCACTGTTGTTTTACCTAAAGAAGTAATCCTTAAATAGGTTAAATTAAAACTTTATTTTATTTAAAAAATGAGGATTGATGTGAGTTTGTCACTTCTGGCAAGTGCCATTTGGAAAACATATTTGCATTCTGATTTATATTTGTCCTATATGGAAAAATGTTGATTTTTCTGTGACCGTTGTTTGACAATTTTGATACAGCATAGTTAACAGCAAATGTTCTTCTCTTTAGATTTATTTCAAAGAAGGCAATTTACCTTTAGGTAAACTAAAAAATTGCTAAAGTTACTCAAATTCACTCCAGATTCAGAGCCAGCATTTAAAGAGTTAATGTATCTTATTAGGGGGACAGGAAATCTGGCAACTATTGCAGAAACTAGACCTAATGGTGCACACAAACAATTTGTCAGTCTTCTTAAATGTGAATAGCTTTCCGCAAAGTGGCTGCTCTTGCTTTGTTTGAACAGGCTAAACTTTTCCTTTTTGGACTTTAAATCTTAGAAGTGAAATGTGATCCACATATTCAATCAAAATCATTTAATTCAAAGCATATTTTGATTGGAACAAAGTTGACATGGAAAGAAACTTTAGAATAAAAAAGTTGAAAGGACTTTATATCATATATTTAGCAGGAAAATTTGAAACAGTTCTAATTAGGCTGAAAAAAACAGCTTTCTTCAATGTAAATTACAAAGGTCATATATCAATGTTAAGGAAACATTACCACTAGTGTTTGAAATCCAGCACATGCAAACATAACAGACCAGTTCATTTTAAATTTTTGTGTATGTGTGTGTATATGAAGAAGGCAGTATTACATGTATTTAAAATAAAAAATACTTAAAATTCCGAATTTTTAATTTCTTGCCAATCCAAACATCAACTCCTTTAAAACATATTGCTGTATACAATATGAAAACAAATTAATTAAGACCCTTAATTATAAATTCAGTTAAAAATTTACAAACTAATTTTTCATTCTTTCTTTCATTATAAATATGATTATATTATAAATACATATTACAATTAAATGTATCTCAAGTCAGGAGTGCTAATCAGTGATTTTTATTTTCTTATTTGAAACTTACAGCTATGGTCTGTCGGAACTGAATCAGGCCTTCTAGAAGCCTGGGAGTAGAAGTAGTGAGGTGTACAGAAATGTGTGTCTGGGCTGCATAGGCCCATTTCCTTCTGGTTATATAATTATTTCTATACTTAAAAGTTTGTAAATAATATTTGATATCTCTATTTTTTTTAATAAAAACCATTTGTCCTGTAGATATCACTAGTTTTCGTTTAGTTGCTTTTTAAATTTGGAGTGGTATGAGAACATTTAGCAAAAGAATAAGTAAATATTAGCATTAACTGGGAATGACAAGTGTGAGAAACAACAGAGTTTCTTGGTCTTGAGGTAAACAATTATCTAATAATTTATGTTGTAAATTAAAATCGGATTTTTGACTTTACATAATTTTTACATTAGCAAAATTTGATTTTTTGAAAACAAAGGGAAACTGCTAGGTATCACAATAGATTAACTGCCTGATTAATGTGTTTTATTTTAGAATTTTTATTCTCAACTGAGAGTTTCTTGAGAAAAGCTAACTATTTCTATGTTATATTATTTGACTCCTATAGAAAACAAGAATAATTTTATATAACATTTTTTATAAATAAATAATCTATTTCTTCAGTGGGTTGGTTTTAAAAAAACATAGATTGTGTTCTTTCAGTGAGATTTGTTAGACACATATTCATATATGTTGTAATTATTTCTGACACTGGGTTATACAAGCCAGCTATTTATGAATAATTTACTATTATCTTTATAATAGTAAAGCTTTGATTTGTTGATATTCTGTGTATAAACCAAATGAAAGTTACTAGTATTTGTGTTTGACATCTGTATACTGTACTTTTTAGCATGTCTCAAGTGTTTTAGTCTCTGCCTAATAGATCTCATTAAAAAAAACAGATATCAGCCCCAAGACAGTTTGTCAAGACTAATATGAGTCCCCTTGGATTGGATTGACAATTTGTGTGAGGCTTCATATGATAGTCCTTTCATAGGCTGATTTGATCCCTAACAATTGGGCATTAGTCAGATTTATTTTATAATAACTCAGATGAGTTGAATATTATTGTATTGTGTTAGACATTTTAGTGGATTTTCTTTTTTACAAATTTTACTCAGAGCACACATTGGATGTAAATGATGGATCCAGCCTGCTAGGGGAGTACTAACAATTGATTGGTTAGGTTTGAAAGCAGCATGGTAAGAATGTTACTGTCCCCTAGCTGCAAACCGTATTTAACTCCAGTCTTAATGAGGACTGTCTGTTCTGAGAGCTTTGAAAAATTTCAAATGGCTAGCATTCCACTGGCATGTTTTTAGGTATTTTTTATAACTAAAAATGTGGGTCTAAGTAAGAATTGTATACATATAAAGAGTATTTTTTAAAATATTAATGTATAAGAAAGGGATTTTAAAGAATTTTAATGTAGGACTTTTGATTTACATTCCTGAATCTCAAAACAAAAGTTATAAAATGCAATCTCAGGGTATTCCATCTTGAATTATTTTGTTTGTGTGTGTTTCTTAATTTCCTCCTGCTTGTCCTTCCCTCTTCCCTCAAGTCTTAAGTGCACATTTTCATTAATATGTACTTTTGATTAGGCAGCTGTCATTCACTGGTATCAAAAGGGTATTACATCTTCTGAA
The DNA here is from genome assembly GCA_963574415.1 of Tarsius wallacei. NCBI lineage: Eukaryota > Metazoa > Chordata > Mammalia > Primates > Tarsiidae > Tarsius > Tarsius wallacei. Next base: position 7,473 of record CAUYQG010130367.1, read on the forward strand.
CTGACTTTATACTGAAATGGTTTCAGAACATCTTGGAATTCTCTTACGTTCATTGTAGTTGTTCTTTTGTGTCCCTTCTATCAAGAAATGCCTGAAGGTAACTAATGAAATTTTTAGTTTAGTTTTTAAAAAACTATTTTAAGTTTATTCATGAATGTAATGTGTGTATCAACTTCCTGAAAAGATTTTGCCATAGTTCCATGAATTACTGGTCAACCCCTTAAGGAGTGATTACAATGTAAGGGGAGGGCTGAGCAATGGCATTATGGTTATCTCTGCATGTGTGTTTGTGGCATCATACGAGTGTACAGTACCTTTCCTTTCAGCATTTTTGCTTAAAATTCTGATGCAGTGTCAAGATGTAAAATGTTAACCATCTAAATCTAACCAACTTTACCATTTTGAATGTGCGTAGTCAACTGTAAGGAATTCTCAACAATTCTTTGTTTGTTGACACATAAAATAAAATTGCCCCAGCTTTTAGAGCTTTAATATTGAGAAAATTCGTTTGCAGTTCATCATTTGCTGAGCCTTCTAGAATTTTATAGTCTCAAATCGCAACACCATGGACACTCGGGAGACTCCTGGCTGTTTTATCTTATTAAACAATTTTGAAATCATTAATTTTTAATTAGCTTGGATGCAGGTTTTTTTTATTGTTTCAATCGTGTGTGTATATGAACCAAACATTTTTTATTTAAACTACTGGTGAGAATATTATTTACATAAATAAGTGTAAGTTCTTTCTAAGAGTACATACTGTGAGTTTGCTTCATATAGTCGTGCTTTTTGTAGATTTGGAGATATTACATGTTTGTCTACTATAGGAGAGCTTTCTGGCAGCTTATGAACTCAGATTTTGAACAATAACCAAAAAGGATGTAAGCCTGAAGATATGTATAGGTCCTTCCCTGATTGAAAGTTCTAATTAAGTGAATTGGAGAAAATTAACTGAAATTAGCTGTCAGAAAGTCACATTTAAATGAATGATGAGCTAGTCTGGCAGTAAACATTTAAATGATATAAATTGCCATTTAAGTGTATGGTTTAATGTTTGTCATGCATTAATGTGACATGAGACTGCAGTGACAATCAAGCAGCTTGCTCTAATTTGAACATATTTAGGGCTTTTGTGTGGAGTGTACTGCACACAAATTAAGACAATTGCTGTTTTTATATGTCATTTTAAATGTGTCCCCCACCCCACCCCACCCCATCCCTACCTCTACCCAAGGCCTAAGTTAATGAAACAAACGTATCATTTTTGTGTATAATTTGCTTTAGTTATCTATAGATTTTTAAATTCATGTACTTAAAATAGGAATTTACTTAAAATTATTACAAGCCTTTTTCTTCTTATCTCAAGTAAAGTATGAAGTAGTTTTGTGCTGTCTATTCTGTTTACTAAATTTATAAATGTAATGCCTTTTATAAAATGTGTCTAAAACAGTAACTTTCTCAATTGAAACTAGCTAAATACATATTAGGCATGTTTTTATTTCAAGTATACTTTAGAATGTGAGAATTGCCTAGTTTTATACAGAATTATATTTTACATTTTATAGTATGTGATATATCGTGAAACTATGTTAAATGATATTAGTTAAAATAAATGTATTACTTGTACTTAGCCCTAAACATCTTTCTTTTCCATAGACACTTATTTTAATAAAGCACATATTTACACATGTGTACACCTGTGAACTAATAGGAACATCTTTTGTTGCAAGATGGTTTATATCTCATCGGTTGCTTGCTATAGAAGCTGGTTAGTTTTATTTTTAAACCAACAAATCTCTTATAATATTGATACTGTAACAGCAAACCCTATGAGAAATACAACACAGTCATACACTTATTACTCTAAAAATAATAATTAATTTCAATGAGATATATGACCAGATGTAACATGGTACAGTAGTCCCCCTTATTGGTGGTTTCTCTTTTGACAGTTTCAGTTACCTGTGGTTAACCAACATCCAGAAATGGAGAGTACAGTAAGAAACTTGGCAATAGAGAGACCACATTCACATAACTTTTATTATAGTATATAAATATATTTTATAGTATATTTTAATTGTTCTATTTTGTTATTAACCTCTTACTGTGCCTTATTTATAAATTAAACTATCATAGATATGCATGTATAGGAAAAGATGTAGTATAGTATATATATATAGGGCTTGGTACAACCTACAGTTTCAGGCATCCCCTCGGAATAAACGGCAACTACTGTGTACTCTTAGTTAAGCTGCAGAGTTTAAGTTTGCAAACTCTTTGATTTTAGTATAAGTATTTATTTGTTGGTAAACTAGTCAATCACACTAAACTTTGATGCTGGAATAATTTTGAGCAACAATTAGTAGTAGAAAGATGAATATCCTCCCAAAAAAATGTCTCCAGTTCTTAAAGCATTTAAGTATTCCTAACTTTATTAAATTCACCAAACATTTATTGATTTCTATTGTGTTTTCAACACAATGCTAGTAATTGGGAATATCATGAGGAATAGGAAATGGATCTTAATGCCCAGTATTTCAACTTGAATACTTGATTATGCTCATTCATTATTTATTGGATACTGTTATGTAAATGGCATTAAATATTTGATCTGGTTTGATAGTAACACCTAGAATAATAATTCAGTAATTATAAATATCCCCTCATAAGATCTAATTTGTTGGCATAAAAGTCAGTCAAAATAACTAAATAATTTGGTTACAGTTGTTGTAGTAAGACTACAAAATATTTTACTTCTAGAAAAATTATAAATATCTCAAGTCAATAGTAAATTTTTATTGTTTTCACATGTGCTTTCCCAAAGTAGTCTCTGCATCTCCTTTCTTTGAGGCATAAATTGAGTACCTATCAGACTGTAATTTACAAATATGACCAAGATAGGCCCAGTCCTGGTCCTCACAGTGCTTATAGTACACTAGAAGAATACTGCAACTTAAGCATTTATTACAATTCAGCATGCCAAGTGCCAGAGAGTCTCCAGTTGTAAACAAAGGAGAACACTTTTTGGTGGAAGATAGGATGTCAGAGTAGGTCTTGTTATTTTAAAGACTGTACACAGTAAATTTAGTGTTAAACTTTACTGCTTATTATAAATATCTTTCTATACTTAAAAAAAAAAAGGAATACAGCATCATAATATGATCTGTACCATTTTTCAGGCCCTGGAGAGTGAATTTGTTTCCTGCCAGCTTCACCAATGGATTGATCTCATTTTTGGCTATAAGCAGCAAGGACCAGAGGCTGTCCGAGCCCTCAATGTGTTCTATTACCTGACCTATGAAGGAGCTGTCAATCTGAATTCAATAGCCGATCCTGTGTTAAGAGAGGTAAGTTATTTGACTCAGACGACCACTTACGATGAGGTAGTATCTTTAAATTAGAAGGCATTAGATATCGTCTTCCTCATTCTTTCATTTTATAATGAAGATACTGAAACCAAATGAGTAAAGTGACTTAATCAGGACGGCCTATCAATGAGTGAACTAGTTGGTTGGTACTTGAACCCAGGGCTTCCCTGCAGCAAAATGTTTGACTCAATATAAAATGAGAGCTTTTTCAATTTGAACCCATTAAGATATCCACAATCATGTTTGTAATTTTTATAACTTTGGAGACTACACACATGATTTAAAATATTAGGAAAACAGTCATTGACTAAAGAAATATAATTATGAGCATACATTTATTAAATGTGATAAAGCACATATTTATATGAAATGCATAAGTACAAATATAACCATATAAAGATTTAATAATGGAATTGAAGTCTAATACTTTTCTGTCATCAAACTTGGTGTTAGATATTATTGAACTTGTTTTATTCTTGGCATTTATTTTCTAAGGTAAAGCACTCAAAACATGGTTTTGACAAATAGAATATTCTCCAAAAAGTCTGTAGAAGGCCTTGTTTAAAGTATTTCTAAACTAATTATGTATCCTCCTAACTCTAACATAACTCATATGAAAAATTATAGAATTAACTAGATACCACCTTAATTTATACAATTTTACAACAGAAGTATATTTAAGAAACTAGGAGCTTTGATTTATAGAGAAAATGATATGTCATTTTGAAGGGAACGTTATTTGTAATGTGTAAGATTTGTCTTCTTTCCAGCACTTGATACATTCCTTTATAGTTCCACTATGATGTGATCATGTTGAAAGTCTGTAGGTAGATATTTAAATAAATTGCCATATTATCACCTGGCTTATCTGCTAGATAAACGTTAGTGCACAAACGAAAGCCCTGTGTGCTAGATGTTCATATGTCATAGGTTGTACAAATTTTTAATTGCTATTTTTTAGTTTAAGAACTATGGAGACAGAGAACTAGATAGGATAAACTCTTAAAAACTCTTCCAGTTTTTCAGTTCTTTGAAAATATTTTTTTCTGGGGACATTTTATTTTACTAGAGCAACAAGTGACTGCATATCCCAGAATATACATAGGATTCTGTATATGGAATTGAGATTAGTGAACATGCAAGTGGTATTACAAGACAGTGCATAATTCCATTGTTAGAATGAAATAGCATAGGCTTGTTTACGTTTTTTGTTTGTTTGTTTCTTTTTTGCAATACTTTTAACAGTGCTACTTTATTAAATATCCATAATTCTTCAACAAATCTGCCACCTATTTCACTTTTTTTCTTTTTTCTTTTTTTTTTAAAGCAGGATTTATTGAGAGGACAGAAAAGCTCCCATAGTGGGAGAGGGACCTGAAGGGGTTGCCCTGTTTTTCTTTTTTTATGTTTCCTTGTAGTAGTTATCCATATCTCTACATACGTAGTACATAACAAAATTCAGACTATAGAACTGATTTTATAACCTCTTGTTTTTCTTAATATACCAGCATATTTTTATGTTGTTATGTATAATCTCTGCATTTTTAGTTTTGAAATTCCATAGTATTCTGTAGAGTGGTTGTGAAAATGTACTTAACAATATTTCTTCCATAAGATCCATGTGGGATCTTATTTTTTAAAGGATTTGTCTCTTGGTGTGTCCAAGATGATATAACTAGTTCTACCTTTCTCTTCATTAAAGTTTATGCAACATTGTCATGATAAAGATGGCACGCAGCTTATACCAGGGCGGAACAAAAAAAAATCAGAATTATTTTTTGGAGGACAGGCCCCTTGTAGTACAGGCTTTCCCCACCAGGTGAGTTTTCTGGGAACCCATTGGGATCAATGTACCAGCTATAGTTGTGAGAGGCTGTGTTCAGCTTCAGTACATTTTTTAAAAAATTTTTTTGAAAGTTCGCCCCTTTTATGGGTAATTTACAAGCTCGTCTGTCCACACTGAGCTGTGTGTTCCAGTTTTTGACCAAAACAGCATGACCCTGTGTCCCCTCCCCATTCAACCAATCTCACCCCACACAACTTTTTTGTTCCCCTGGATGCAAAAAGTCCTCAAAGAAAAATGTTTTGCTTATGTGAAAGAAGTGAAACAAAACGCAGCAAAAGCACTAAAAGGCATCCAAATTGACAAGTTCCAAAACTGCTTTGAGCAGTAGAAAATGTGTCTCAATAGGTGTACTGCATCAAACCAAGAGTACTTTGAAGATTACTAAAGTAACCTTGTAATTAAACATGTAAGAATACACAATTTTTAATAAATCAATTCCATTTAGGGGGAGGGTCCCCCTTATATCTGTTATGGCCAGTTATAAAGTAAAACATTTAATTAGCTGATCATTTCCTCTGTAGGTCACTCTTCATGGCTGACTCTTTATGTTTATTCTGAATTGACCTCTGTCCTCACATATACACTGATGACTGCCAAAAACATTTACTGTACACTAGACTAGAGTCTAGAAGAGCGCTGCAGTGATAGAAATATTTTGTATCCACACTGTCCAAATGTAGTTATTGTGCGTTTGAAATGTGACTAGTATAACTGGGGACCTGAATGTTTAATTTTATTTAATTTAAAAATGTTTACTTTTGAATCAGAGTCTTACTCTGTTGCCTAGGCTGGAATGCAGTGGCACACTCATGGCCACTGTGCCTCGACCTGCTGGGCTCAGGTGATCCTTCTGCCTTAGCCTTCCAAGTAGCTGGAACTACAGGCGTGCGCGACCGTGCCCGGCTAATTTTTTTATTTTTTGTGGAAACAAAGTCTCACCTAATTGCCCAGGCTAGACTCAGGCAATCCTTTCACCTCAGCCTCCCAAAGTGCTGGGATTACAGGCTTGAGCCACCTCACCCAGCTTTAATTTAAATTTAAATAGACAGATATGACTAATGGTTACAGTATTGGACAACAGAGATCTAGAAGTGTCTTCTTCATAGGTTACTATGTCTTTGGTGACTATTTTCCGACTCCAGGTTCAGGATATGTGATCAGACAGTGGGTCACTAATGTATGTTAAATTACCTTGGCAAGATGTTTGAAAGAGGGCATAGTCCATTTAAACATTGAAATATAGGTGTGAATTAAGTTACATTTTTCTTTCACCTAAACTAGGGCATTATGACTTCAAATAAAGGAGTTTTTAAAAATTGTGGTAAAATAAACATACATAACATAAAATGGACCATTTATATCATTTTTGATTGTACAGTTCAGTGACATTAAGATTCACATTATATTCATAAGTTCTAAGAATTAGGGTGAAAAAAACAAAGGACATTCACATTGTTGTTTAACCATCACCACCATCCATCTCCAGAAGTGTTTCATCTTCCCAAACTGAAACTCTCTATGCATTAAACAATAATTCCCCATTTTCTCCTCTTCGAAGTGCCTGAAAAATACAATTCTATGTTCTATCTTTATGATTTTTTTTTTTTTTGAGTCAAGGTTTCACTCTGTTGCCCAGGCTGGAGTGCAGTTGCATGATCACAGGTCACTGCAGTCCCGACCTCCTCGGCTCAGGCGACCTTCTTTGCCTCAACCTTCCAAATAGCTGGAACTACAGCCACGCACTACAATGCCTGCTGGCTAATTTTTTTTTTAATTTTTTTGGAGACAAGGTCTCGTTATTTTGCCTAGGCTGGTCTTGTACTCCTGAGCTCAAGCAGTCCTCCTGCCCCGGCCTTCCAAAGTGCTGGGATTACAGGCATTAGCCTCCACATCCAGCCTATCTTTATGAATTTTAATACTGTAGATATTTCATATAAGTGAATGATACAGTTTTTGTCCTTTTGTGTCTGGCTTAATATCTTAGCATAATATCTTCTCTCTTTTTAAAGCTTACCACATTTTGTTTATCCATTCATCCATCAGTGGGCACTTGGGTTATTTTCACCTTTTAGCTATTGTGAATAATGCTCCTACGAATGTGGGTATACAAGTATCTGTTCAGGTCCCTGGTTTCAATTATTTGGGCAATATACCCAAAAATGGAATTTCTAGACTATATAATTCCATGTCTAACTTTTTCAGAAATCACCATACCAAATGAGTTTTTAATATTTATTTTTCAAGATCATCATTTGCTAAAGATGATTAAAACTTTTGCTTTAGGTTCCTTTGACTCCCTTTCTTTCCACACAACCCCAAGTAGTTTATTATCAGAAAATTAAGCCTTAACTGAAAAATTTTTAACTCATCACACCCTAATTTTTATATAATATAGTTACATATTACATACTCATATTCTTGAAGTGAGAATATATTGCATTGTTGCTTAGCAGTATTAAATATACATGCTCAATTCACAAAGCCTTATGAATGCTATTAAAATAAATGTGATAATCTTTAATTATAGCCCTTTCATGCCAATTATCAGTGTTAAGTCCTGTGGAACAACGTAGAGTGATACAAGAGAACAAATAAATAAATAAAAGTGGATTTGATCCCTAGCTCTGATGCCTGCTCGTGCGACTTGGATCTTCCTCAGACTCTGTTTCCTCATATCTAGAATTGGTGTGATAATTCTAACTCCATAGAGGATCAGATGACATATAATGCATGTGAAGTGCCTGGCACGGTGCCTATCCCCTCATAAGTACTCAGCAAGTGTTAGTTCCTTCCCTTATGTTGTTCACAGTTAAATCCCTGGGTTAGAAAACACAACTATAAAAGGAATATGAACTACTGATTAGATCATAGAAAGAATCATAAAATGTTAACACTAAAGAAGTTGTTAGAGACCATTTCCTAGAGGATACATGCTGAGTTCAGTGTTAGGTGAGGAAAGAAGAAAGCAAAAAACATGAATAGGCCATTAATTTATTCACTTTTTTCAACAACCTTTTACTAAACCCAAATCATGCAATAAGGCTAACGAGTTGAAAGGCAAGTCCCCGCTCTCACTCAGCTAGTGTTCATTGTTAATGAGAAAATAGGGCTAGTAAACAATTGTAATACACTGTGATAAACTCAGTGTAGATATAAATATATATGTATGTATGCACAAGCATAGACTAGGTACTGAACACACGCTGACAGAATCCAGGCTTGTTTTCTGGGGAGTGAGAAGCTGAGGTTGCATACTGAAGGATGAATAGGAGCATTGGGCAGAATCCTAACCAAAGGCTACCAACACAGAGGCTTTCTGCACATCAATAAAAGAGACATGGCTAGAGAACATGGTGGATGAGAATGAACTAAAGGTGATAAGGGGTGGGGGGGAGGCAGAGATAGGACCCATATCATAAAGAGTCTTCAATGACATAAAAAATAATTTTAACTGCATTGCAAGGCAACAGGGAACCATTGAAGAGTGGCGGCATGACCATGTGCATGTTTCAGAATCTGTTTTATGTTTTAGAGTATGTCTGGAAAAAGATTGAACAAATAAGAACTAAAAAGTGCCAATTTGGCCGGGTGTGGTGACTCAAGCCTGTAATCCCAGCACTTTGGGAGGCCGAGGTGAGAGGATTGCCTGAGCTCCGGGGTTCCAGACCAGCCTGGGCAACTTGGTGAGACCTTGTCTTAACAATAAATGAAAAAATAAGCTGGGCATGGTAGTGGGCACCTGTAGTTCCAGCTACTTGGAAGGCTGAGGTGGAAGGATCACCTGAGTCCAGCAGATCGAGGCTGAGGTGGCCATCAGCGTGCCACTGCACTCCAGCCTGGGCAACAGAGTGAGACTCCAAGTCAAAAAAAAGAAAGAAAAGTGCCAATTTGATGTTTCTAAGAGATCATTGATGATCTTAGAGAAAGTAGCTTAGAAGGTAGAAATTGTGGCCAGGTGTGGTAGCTCAAGCCTGTAATCCCAGCACTTTGAGAGACTGGGGTGAGGGAATTGCCTGAGCCCACGGGTTGGAGAATAGCCTGGGCAACTTGGTAAGACCTCATCTCTACAATAAATCAAAAAATTAGCCAGGTGTGGTAGCATGTGCCTGTAGTTCCAGCTACTTGGAAGACTGAGGCGGAAGAATCGTCAGAGCCCAGCAGGTCGACGCAGGGGTGGTTGTGAGCATGCCAGTGCTCTCCAGCCTGGGTGATAGAGTGAGACTACAACTCAAAAAAAAAAAAAGAAGGTAGAAATTGTGTTGTGAATGGGAGAGTGATAATATAAACACAGTGAATAGAGAAAATAATTTATAGGAGAAATTTTTAACAGCTTTATTGAGATATAATTCACATGTGATATAATTCAACCACACACTTAAAGTGTATGTAATATAGTTATTTGAGGCCAGGTGGGGTGACTCATGCCTATAATCCCAGCACTTTGGGAGGCCGAGGTAGGAGGATTACTTGAGGCCAAGAGTTTGAGTCCTTTCTGGGCAACATAGTAGGATTCCATCTCTTGAAGAAAAAAAAAAAAAGCTAGGTGTGGTGGTATGAACCTGTAGTCCCAGCCAATGAGGAGGTTGAGACAAGAGGATTGCTTGAGCCCAGGGACTTGAGGCTGTAGTGAGGTAGTGAGCTGTGATTGTGCTCTAGCCCGAGTGACAGAGTGAGACTCTGTCTCAAAAAAAAAAGAAAAAGAGGTTTTTAGTATATTCAGAATAATATGAGTATCACTACAATCTAATTTAAGAGCATTTTGTTACCACAAAAGAGAAATCCTTGTACCCATGGCAGTTACTCTATAAGGGAGTCTTTTTTTAATAGGTAGATATTTGACCATGTTTCTGAGTTAATTGAAAAAAATCCAAAAAAAGGAAAAGCATTTTAGACATACAGGAGAGAAAGCCTGTAATAGACTATCAAGCTCTGTGAGAAAGTGGAAAGGAACAAAACCCAGAGCACAGACAGAGATAAGCATGGGACAGGAAGGAGTGATACCGTCTCGTTTGAGATTGGAGATTGGAAGGGTAGCATGGGGACTTGTAGAAGGAAATGTGTATGAATGAGGTGCAAAGGCAACAAGATTCTCTTCGTGAGGGTTTGCAGTAAAGACTGGGTATTATTTGTAGAAACACCTAACATGCTGATGAGTGCTTAATAGGTGCTACTCAATAATGATCATTTATGTTCAGTGTCGTTTTCTGTGTTTCCAACATCAGGAAAGAGTAGGTATAGAAAGAGGTTGAAAAGAGAAGGGTCTGGGGAAGGGGAGAGAACCTGACAGACACAGTTGACGTTTGCCCTGGAAGCATGGTGAACTGTGTGAGAAAGGGTCTGGAGAGTGGAAGGGTGGCTGATGAGACTGTTATACCTTGATCCTAGGCTAGACTGCAGAGGGCAGGGAAGGGGCTGATGGCTTGGGAGCGTTTATTCTCTTACTCATTATTCACTCACTTATTAAGTAGATATTTTCTTCAAGGTGCTATACATATGAAGATGAGCAAGACTGCAAAGTCCCTTCTTTCATGGAGCTCACATTCTAATGTGTTGCACAAAAAATAAATTTTAAAGACTATAATTTGTTATGATAAATACTATAAAACAAAAAAGGATGGGTATGGTAGTACAGAATGACTTGGCCTAGAGCACTATTTTAGAGAGGATGGTCACAGATGCCTCTCTGTCTTCATAAAAACTGTTTCCTTCAGAACTCTGGGACTGGAGTCAAATGAAACAAGGGCATCTAGGGAGGCAGCTGCCACTACCTTGCTCATTGCCAAGCATGTGCTATAATCCCTGGGCTGATAAGGTCTCCAGGTCAAGTCTTGTTATGGGCCTCGTGCCTGTTGGAAACCATTCACTATTGCCATCTGCTAATTGGCTCCCTACCCTTACCTCCAGGCCACACCTATCTTTTCTTTAGAATCTTGTTCCTCTAGGATGCTTTCACATCAGTAATATTTGTGTATTTGCATATCCACTTGACTTATATTAAACCATAACCTTTGCAAAACCAATGGCACCAGGATAGATTTGTACCTTTCCAATATGAAAGGGAGATTAATTTCTGTTCAGTAGCTATAACTGTACCTATTTCTGTGCACTACTGTGCATTTAGTTCAGTCCAGAACATTTATATTCACAAAGCCATCCACAGAGGCAAGCTGTCTACATACAAGTTGTGTATTCACCTACTATTTGGGAACAGTGCCATTCCTTTTGAGAAAATGTCTATTCTAGACTGAATGGTTAATACATATGGCATAGTAAGTGATCATAAAAATAATCTCTCTATAAAAAGAGCACTAAACAATAGAAATAATAACCATAAGAGGAGAAAGAGTAATCAGAGAAACAGCCTGAAGCACATTAAACTTTTATGTTGTTTTTAATTTTTAGAAAACAGCTGGGTTATCAATATACAACTATGTGTGCATTTATATATATCACACACAAGGAAGAATTTTTTCAGACAAATATGCTAATTTTTTAAAAAATATCTATGACCCCAACTTAAGGATCTATTCTTATCTTTAGCTGTTTACTCTTCTTTATTTCTCCATTCCTTTGGTACTATTTTTTCCTTTTTTTCCATGCCTTTAGTATCTTATAATCTCTATTCCAGTATTACCTATATTCTTTTATAGATATGGGACAAATAAATGAGGTGGTCATTTTCTGATATTTAATTCCGCTGAATTAGGTTTGGCTCATTCACATCTTTTCCTTCAAACATAGTCTTTTTTATTTTTGACTCAGAGTCTCACTCTGTCGCCCAGGCTAGAATGCAGTGGCATGGCCACCACAGCCTCGTCCTGCTGGACTCAGGTGTGATCCTTCCACCTCAGCCTTCCAAGTAACTGGAACTACAGGTGCGCACCACTACACCTGGCTAATTTTTTTGTTTATTGTAGAGATGAG
>CAUYQG010130370.1:0-30264 GCA_963574415.1 Tarsius wallacei
TACCTGTCTGGGGATGGGGGGACACTTCTTATCAACAAGGGTGCCTGAACGAGACATATTTGTGTACCTAACCCTTAACTGTACCCCTCAATATCACAATAAAAAAATATTGTATATATAAAAATAAAATAAAATAAAATAAAAAAGAAATGATGATGTCACAAAATGTGTTCAGACCTGAATTCCCATGTCCCTGCCTATTACTTCCATGAGTTACGTGGACAGTCCCATTTTTGGAGACTCTCTGGGATCAAATTTGGCCTCACAGATTTAGGTGGAGGTGAGTTAGGTGGCAATTTTCCAAGGACCCTCTCTCATGCACCACCTGCAAGATATAATCCCTCACACTGGCAGAGTTCCTCTAGAGGAGGAGCTCTGTGAGCTGAAAGCCAAGTCTCTGAAAAAGCAAAGAGCCAAAGTCAAATGATGAGGACTACTCATGAGCCCTGGATGTTTAAGAACAGAAAAGCCAGCAAAGATCTGAGACTGAGCTACGACCAACACTCACATGGAGACTAGAGCTCACAAAGGGCCTTGTCAGAACTTATATTAGCAATATTCAGCATATGGGAAAATAAGCATGTTATAAAAGAAGGGAGATAAATTAAAAGTTTCTTATAATAATGTACTTCTAAGAATTTGGAAAATCTGATTTTATTCTTCTTAGAAAAGTAATGCAAGCTTATTGAAGTGCAATTAGAAAATTGCAAAAAGAAAAAGGAAAAATAATTTCATAACCAATCACCAAGAGATACATTTTTTTAAACAAAATAGAGTTATTTAACAACAACGTTTGATACTGTTTGTGTTACTTAATATATTTAGAATAGTATTTTAAAGCATCATTCCTCTAAAACACTGTGTGTCATCTTAGTGCTGTATGAGTCAAGGTATTTATTCTATTTCATTAATACCCTACTGTTAAATATTTAGATGGTTTCACTGTTATTGTATGCATCTGCAATGACTTCTAACACCAACTATCTGTGAGGTCAAATTTGACAGGTTTAGAACACAGTCTTCTACCATATACAGTAGGAAAGGGATTGAAAATAGCGGGGAACTGTGGAGAGGGGGGTGGGAGGGATAGCTGGGATTGACGGTAATCGATATCCACCTGGGGAAGTCAATAATGGTACTTGCACAATGAACATTTGTATACCTAGCCCTGAATTGTAACCCACAATTTCAAAATAAAAATTTTTAAAAAAGAGAACACAGTCCTTCACAAGACTGTCCTTGTTAAGACACGAGCCTCAGATGTGGGTGTCTCTGAGCCATCTTCACACTAACCAGCTGGCTAAAAATTTGGGAGTCTTTAGAATGACTCGTAGAACTCACAATCGTGTTATACTTCTTATTCCAATTTTATCATAGCAAAAGAACACAACTATGAGCCAGCCCAAGAGACTCATTGTGCTAAGTTCAGGAGGGATCCAAACACAAAGCTTCCATTGTCCTCAGGCACCCATTATTCTCCCAGCAATTCAACATGTAGCAATATGCAGAGTACTGCCAATCAGGGAAGCTCACCCAAGATTCAGTGTCAGAATTTTATTGAGGTTTCATTATTAGGCATAATAGTTGCTTGAATCATTGGCCATGCAGTTAAACTCAGTCTCCAGTTCCCACTCCCATCCCAGGAGGTCATACTGATATCATGTGCCTCAAAGTCCAACCCTTTAATCACATGGCTGGTCTTTTTGATGTGGCCCCCATTCAAAGTTATCTCAGGATGACTACACTATCATTTAATAATGATAGTTAAAATTAGCTAATGGTTAATAGCTAAAATTAATTAATTACTCATTAGCATAAATCAACTAGGGTCCAACCATGAATAAGATAATCCTATCACTTAGAAAATTTCAAGAATTTAGGCATGAACTTCCAAGAACAAGGGACAAAGGCTAGTCAAATTTTTTATTACACAGAGCCATAAGTAGAAAATTGAGTTTATTACATGCCTCCATTTATAATTCATTTTCCCAACCAATGCCTGCAAAATTCTTTTTTGGATTTACTTTGATATTTACTTATTTTTATTCTATTTCTAGTCCCCCTTTATCATTGACCACAACTCTGTTATGTTTGTTTTATATGCCCTTTCTTTATTATAAAATATATAGTGATCAATTGTTATAATTGACATTGTGCTAACGAGTCTATTCTTGAACCTCAGTCAAATCTCAGTTTTATTACCAATTATGTATATGACTGTATTTATATCTCATTAATGGCTTCTAAATACTCTTTCGTATTCCTTCACTTTCATTTACTTATCTATTTCTAGAGTTATAGATAATATAGATTGTCTCTAGTTCCCTGTTTCTATAAATAATGACAAGTGGAACATATTTCTATGTGTTCCTTTAAGGATTTATGCAAGATCATCTATGGAGTGTACATGATGAATGGAATTGTAGATGATAGATTGTAGCAATATCATTAAATCTGACTAGGCTGTGTTTCAGAACAGGTGGGTGAGCCAATGGTGTAGGAAGGTCCTCACTTCACAATATATGTGACAATTCTTTTTTATTATTTAAAAACTTTTTGGTTTATTTATTTTTGAGACACTTAGCTCTGCCACCCAGGCTGGAGTGTAGTAACATGATCATAATTCACTGTAATCTCAAACTCCTGGGCTCAAGAGATCCTCCCATGTTAGCATCTTCAGTAGCTATGACTATAGTTGCACCACCATGCCAGCTAATTTTTTAAATTATTTTTGTAGAAATGAGGTCTTGCTGTGTTGCCCAGACTGGTCTTCAACTCCTAGCCTCTAGCAATCCCTGCCCTGGCCTCCCAAAGTGTTGAGGTTACAAGTGTGAGTCAACACACCTGGCCTGTAATTCTGAATGCTACCCAATTTTCTAAGTTTTGCAAATTGGTAGGGTCAAAGTGGTATTTTACAATGACTATAGTTTGTATGTTTTTATTATTAGTGAATTGAAATATCTCTTCATATCTTATTCATTTAGTTTTCTTGTTCTTTGAATAACTAGTTAATTTCCTTTGACCATTTTTTAACTGAGTTCTGGATTTGCAAAATTTTTTGGTATATTTTAGATATTTATCTCGTGTTTTTAGACATTATTAGCACATTTTCTATAACCACGTTTTGTTTTTGTTTAAAGTGCCTTTCATCGAACAGAGATCTGTAATCTGAACTATTTATTGTTTCCTTAACATTTGTACTTTTGTAGGCTTTTGTAAATTCTTCCACCCTTTAAGGGTGCTATTGTATTCTACATTTTCTTTTATTAATTTTATGGTTTTCTTCTTTCACACTTAGGTCTTTGATTCATATGGAGTGTGTCTTTGTACATGTTATAAGAAAGGATTCAACCATATAGTATTTTTCCAGTACTAACTTCTTGTTTTTTTTGTTTTTGTTTTTGTTTTGACTTGGAGTCTCATTCTGTCGTCCAGACTGGAGTGCAGTGGCACACTTCTGTTCACCGCAGCCTCAATCTGCTGGGCTCCAGCGATCCTTCTGCCTCAGCCTTCCAAGTAGCCAGAACTATAGGCACGCGCTGCTATGCCCGGCTAATTTTTGATTTACTGTAGAGACGAGGTCTTGCCAAGTTCCCTGAGTGGGACTCAAACCCACAGGCTCAGGCAATTCACTCACCTTGGCTTCCCAAAGTGCTGGGATTACAGGCTGAGCCACCAAGCCAGGCCCCAATACTAACTTCTATAGAATTTATTTTTTTCTTTGGTCTGTGTTGCCACATTGACATATCCATTCATACATACACACACACACACACACACACACACACACACACACACACACACGTAAATTCTCATATAAGCAGATATATATATCTGTTTCTGAGTCTTCTGTTTGGTCTATTCTGTCCAGAATGGTGCCTATCATTGTAGCATGTTTTATCTGGAGATGAGTTATGATATAGCCATATTTTTCAAATCCTTCTCATACATGTTGATTCATTATTTTGCTGTAGGTTGTCTTGCTGATGCAAATAATGTATTGTCAACTATGCTATATATTGTCATTATTATTTCCATAAAAGAAGGTTATTAATTTTTGTTAGTAGAACTTGTATTCATCAAACTTGGTCAAATTTTTTGTAAAAACTAATATATTACCTGTTGATCTCTTGAATAATCTATACAACTAATCAAATAATCAGTAAACAATGATAGTTTATCTCTTTCATTTTAATCTTTATGCTTCTCATTTTTCTTTGTCATTTCCATGTTACTAAAAATACCATAATAAACATCCTGAAAATTAAATCCTTTAGCATAATCTCAATTATTTTCATACAATGCACTCATAAAAGTCAACTTTTTGAGTCAGTTTTCTATTTTTAAGGTTCTTCAATATATTGGTAAAATTTATACCAAAATGTAGTCCCAACAATAGTGCATTAGAATATCATTTTAAAAATTTCTACCAGTATCTAAGAGTATCTAAAATTAATAAAATAATTTTTTTTTTTTTTTTTTTTTTTAGTCAAAGTCTCACTCCGTCACCCAGGCTGGAGTGTAGTGGCATGCTCATGGCTACCGCAGCCTTGACCTGTTGCATTCAGGAAATCCTTCCACCTCAGCCTTCCAAGTAGCTGGAACTACAGGCATATGCCACTATGGCTGGCTAATTTTTTGATTTATTGTAGAGATGAGGTCTTGTCGATTTGCCCAGGCTGGTCTCAAGCCCCTGGGCTCAAGCAATCCTCTTGCCTCCGCCTCCCAAAGTGCTGGGATTACAGGCATGAGCCACTGCACCTAGCTATTTTTATTTTTTATAATTTGATAAAAGGTATTAAGATAGTATTGAGAAAGGTAAAAATGTAGCATCAGGTAGTTGATAAAATATTTAGACCAGGTAAGAAGCTATAAAGTTCTTACCCAGTGAATTAATAACAAAGGTGGAAACGAGGGAATTGAGATATTGGTAGCAGTGCCAGGTTCTAGCACTGGATGAATTAAGGCACCTAAAGAATAGGGAATGACTTCTATATTTTTAGCTTAGACTTTTGGGAATATAGTGGAGCCATTAACACAAATGGGTTGGAAATTTAGAGACAGTGTAGTCTGGTCTAGGGAGCCAGAACTATGATAATGTTTGATTTTTAGTCAGAAGCTGAAAATTGTGTGTGTGTGTGTGTGTGTGTGTGTGTGTGTGTGTGTGTGTGTTCTGTGTATCTATCTTTCTAGCTCAGAATGAGAGTCATTTGCATAGAGTCAAATGTGAATATCTTCTGACAAAGATCTCCCAGAAACAGAAAATAAAGCAAATGATAAAAGAGAGTTAAAGTAGTGATTTCTTGCAAGTTTACAAGTACAGGATTGACAGAGGAGAAGCCAGTGAAAGAGAAGACAACCAATCAGGGTGGTAGTAGGAGAACTCAAAGTTGTGGGGAATGAAAACCAAAGGGAGAAGAGTAGTGTGGTTTAGTCAAGAGGGCCAAATGCCACAACTAGTGGACAAGGGTGAGGACCAAGAACATAATTGGGTCTGGTGCATAAGAGGGATGATTTAGTGTAGTTACAGGTCCTGAAGCCAGAAAATGTTCATCAGCCACAACATCAAGCAAATAATGATGGCCAAGCATTCTATCTGGTGGTGTGGTCATGAAAACATCATAAGACCTCAGACAGGGCCTCAGAAGAATTGGAAAAAGGGTTTTTAAGGAAAGGGGAAACCAGACATATGTATAGGTAGAGTAAATGAGACCTGCAAAGAGATAAAAGTTAAAGATACAAAAGAAAGACCATAATTAATGACACAAAGCCTTAAAAAATGTAAGTGGAATTGGAAAAAGAGGTGCAGATGAAGGATTAATTTCAGAAAAAAGAAGGGGTGCATTTTATTCAAACAGAAGAGAATTTTTTTGTAAATAAGTAACCTTTCACAACAATGATATTTTTAATGTGCAAAAGAGATTAACCAAATTATAACCTGTAGAATTTAAGACTGAGAGCATCCTCCAATTGGTTCCTCCTCTTCTCAGATATATCAGTAAATAAGCAGTTATTTTTGAAAAATGTCGATGGCAAAAGATGCCTTCTTGATAAGAGGATGGTGATTGTTCCTTTCTCTTAGTACATTTGCATTTATAATAATATTAATTTTGCTATGCATTTGAGTCAAGGGCTAGTGAATAATTCAGGGTATTTTGTCCCACAATTCCAGGTTATAAACCAAGTCCAAAATGCTATATGGCAGGCTCTGAAAAAAAAAAAAATTCACCAGTGACTGATACAGCTTTATGACTTCCTACATTGTAAATTGCCTCTAATTATAAAACAAGCCACCATATCCTGCTGCTCCCTAAGGCTCTTTCTTTTGTGGTAGTCCATCCATCCTTTGTTGTAACCTGTAATCCTAATGGATCAATATTTGACCTCTTACAATGTATTAGTTAATACTCTATCTAGTTGTGAAATCAAAGATGGGAATAGCCATGTGATCACATTACACTATTGCTTTCCTCTACAGACACAAAATACCACACTCTGTAGAAGTGGATAGCTAGGTGACTATTTCTTCTCAAAAAAGTATTTTATTCCCACTCAGTGTTCACTTACTGATACGACTAAAGGCATGAATGAAAGTAACTGTAACTCTGGAGCGCTGTAGGAATTTGAAGTTAGCAAAAGAGATGATGCCCAGCAAAATGCTCAGTACGTCACAGAACCTAATCAATATTGAGAACATTTTTTAATTTTCTAAATTAGCACCGTCTAGCTATCAGGTATTGTGTGGTTCTAGTGAATTTAGGAATTATAGAGGGACATCTACCATAGCGAAAAATAAACCTCTGAGAAGAAAACAATGCAAACACTTGAGTAGGAGTTTATCATAAGGCTGGAGACTATTGTTAGTCTTTTTAAAAGATGTGCATTCACCTACATAAGTTGATAAACTCTATGCTTAGGTATTTTGATAGAAAATAAATTGAGCACAGCAATTTACTAGACCTATGGCCTGTAAATTTAAAGTAATAAAATATTGTATTTCCATTCCATCTCTCTTTAAAATGTTGGGAGCTTTTGTGCTTTTCTTTAACACAGGCTTTATGTAATCTCAGACATTTCATATTCACAAGATAAAGCTTCTTGTTTCTTACCTTGATTCATCTGGGATAGGAGCAGATGGTGCCATACCTTCAACTGCTTTTAAACTCTCGCTTGATTTATAACATTAAACTTGTCTTGGCTTTAAATGCTCATACTTCTTCTGCGCTTCCTTCTGTTTCTTTAGTTTCTATTTCACTGCCCTGAACTGCATTGTGAATATTGAAGATTTAATGAGAGAATTGCAAAATGGAGAACATAGAGAAATTTGGGGAAGATTATAACAAATTCGCAAGAAGTTATTACTATGTGATGAGATTATCAGTGATTTACTTTCTTCTTATACTTCTATATACTTTTAAAATATTTTCTGAACTATTCACAAATAATACTTTTGTAAAAAAAATACTGTTTACATTTTGAAAAAATGTGATTGATTGTAAACTGTGTCTGAATCATTTATTTATTTATTTTCTCCATAATTCCATGAAAGCAGCTTTGAATAAAGCTAGAATCACCAGAAACTTTTAATTCTCACTTTTCAGATTTATAAAAACATTGCCTCCCCTTTGTAATTAATTCAAATACAGGTATGTGTATGATTATACAAACATGTATTTCTGCATTTTTTGATTCTTAATGGAATTGGAGGTAAACAAAACCAAATTTAGCTGACTCCTGAGATTTGCGATAAGCAATTTTGCCTACCTAAACAAATTAAATTCCAAACCATTCATTTCCACCCACACTACCTCTATGCAATACAACCAGTTAACCTTATTTTGATTTTACTTTTCTAGAGTAGGAAGTATTGTGGTCAGCATTCTCACTTCATGAAAAACAGTGACATTCAGCCAGAGCAAAATAGCTCTTACTTTATAATACTGCTGATTTTCTTACTATGAAAATTCACCTTAATTTTAAAAAACTCAATCAAATAATAGAATAAACACATCTGGTAAAGAATCGAAGATAGGGAGTTCTTCTCCCTCTATAATTCCTAAATTTAACAGTACCATACAGTACCTGATAGCTAGACTGTTAATTTAGAAAATTCCTTACATAGAAACATATCCCACTCTTTGCTAAGTCCACACAATTGGGGTATTTCCTGTTCTTGTTCTATTCAACTCTTCCTGGAGACCTAGCTAACAGTTTTTTGGGGTTTTTTTTATTTTATATTTCAAGAGAAATGTATATATCAATGTTACTGCCCACTGAGAAGTAACCTAAGGGGGAAACTGTCCCGATAGAATGAATGTTCATCTTCTGGAAAGTCTGTATCTTTTAGGAAAAAGAATGGCTCAAAGGAGTCACATTGGCAGAGAAAGAGAGTATATATGATGATAAATCAATTATATATTATCCCCTGGAAAGTAATGGCTCTGACTGCCTCACTGCCTACCTCAGAGGATTACTGTGAAGATAAAATGAGAATTCAGGTGAAAGCATTTTATAAACTCTAAAGTGCTCTGCAAATATTGTCATTCTTCCTGAATAACTTGCACACAAGGTAAAAATAGACGAATTGCCTGACAACCCAAGTTAATTATTTACTTAAACTGAGTCAATTGCTCACAATTAGAAATACATTGATTTTAAAAATTCTATCACTATTTTAAAATGAGAATTCAAGCAATGTTTTACAAATGAGATGATAAAGAGGCATTACTTGAAAATTTCCATCAAGAAATTGTGTTGTTTAGAGGGAAAAATCATGTAATAATGTGACTAATTTCTGGTACTCTTCCATCATACTAT
Source organism: Tarsius wallacei (assembly GCA_963574415.1). Lineage (NCBI taxonomy): Eukaryota > Metazoa > Chordata > Mammalia > Primates > Tarsiidae > Tarsius > Tarsius wallacei. Next base: position 8,818 of record CAUYQG010130370.1, read on the forward strand.
GGTTGGTTGTTACAGTCCACCACAGAACTCACGGGGTTTTTGTTTGTTTGTTTCTCTTCTACTATTTGTATCTGATATTTGTTATTCAGATTGCTTCTTTGATCATTATACTGCATTCACAGTTGACAGACTTGTTAATATGATATTTTCCCATTATTTTATTTTTTAAAAATATTAGCATTATAATAATTGTGCTTAAATTGAAGGTAACACATGCAGTTTTCCAGGTACAAGGTTTTATGGATGTGAAACTGTTCACAACTTCAGTGGACAACAGCAGTGCTGATTACAGATCATTCAAACAAATGTTCTTTGATTTGGCTATTATAACTACGTCTGTCTCTGCTAAGGGGGGGGGGGGAATAAAGCTAGTGATATAATTCCCTGTGTGTTGAAACCTTTTAACTGAGAACAGCTTTTTAATGGCTTTTTTTGCAGTCAGCAAGAAATGTACATTTATTCAACTGAAAGCAACAATGATGATAAGGAGAAAAAAAATGTTTCCAACTCTTGTTTCACTATATGATTTTGAAGATGGTTTTGTGAAGTTTCATTTACAGTCTCTAACAAAGCAAATCAAGAGATACATATATTATCTGTATAGAACACAATAAAAGTATGAAGAGATATAAAATGACTGCATCAGATGATATAGCAGCAGTGTGTCTGCCCAGACAGGGCCTATTTTATTCCTAATCATAAAGAATTGGCTGGCAAATGTTAGGTATTTATTCACCTTTGAAAAAATTTTTTCCTAGTTCAATTTAATATAATAAGTCACCTAATGATCGCAGCCTTTGTGACAAAAGAACTAGCAGAATGTTGCAAATATGTTAGTGCAGAACAGGGGAGACATTACCAGGCTCATCTGCAAGATGGCTTCTCTCTAATTAGATGACTGCAAGACTCTCAGCTGAGGTCACATCTCCATCAACAACATGGAGGGATGTCAGAATACAGTGTGCTGATTGTCAAATATAGGGTATGCACAGACTATATTGATATTGGTTCTAGTAGGATTTAGCCTCTTTTTTTTTTTTTTTTTTGAGTGGGTGCTCTATGAAAGATTTGAAATTGAATCTCTACAATACACTTACAGTGGAGTTAAATTTTTTTTTTTTTTTTTTTTGAGTTGTAGTCTCACTCTGTTGCCCAGACTGGAGTGCAGCCTCGACCCGCTGGGCTCCAGCGATCCTTCCGCCTCAGCCTTCCAAGTAGCGGAACTACAGGCGTGCGCTACCACGCCCGGCTGATTTTTTTATTTATTGTAGAGATGAGGTCTCGTCAAGTTGCCCAGGCGGGTCTTGAACACGCGGGCTCAGGCACTCCACTCACCTCAGCCTCCCAAGGCGCAGGATTACAGGCTGAGCCATCGAGCCCGGCTGTGGAGTTAAATTTTAACAGAGATTGGTTTCTAAAGTCAGCAAGTTTTTCTTTTTCTGTTTTAGGAGAGTCTGTATAATTGAATTTATGTAATTTAAATGAGTACAATGCTGTTGCCTGGGCATATATCCTGAGCCTAACTGTACTATTATGAATATTTAAACATATTGTTTTCCCTTTAATCTTTAAGACGACAGTTGTAATAGGCATGACTAAATGAGGAAATGGAGTCTCCGTTTTTAAATGAGAAAACTGAGGCTAACAGAACTTATAAAACTTACAGGTAAATGACAAAGCACAAATTAAAACCAATTCAATTCCAAAGACTGTGACCTTAATATTGTAAGGTTCACAATGTCCAGAAATTTTGAGAAGTATTTGAAGCATGACTACAATCATAATATGTGATTGAGCTAAACTTGGCCAGATTATTTGAATAATGTTCAGCATGCTACATTAAAGATCTTCATTAAATAAAAAGTGAATCTCAAGGCTGGAAAAAACAGTGGCTAGTGGTTATCTAGGCTATGTTATCTAACCCCTTCCATCATTCTTCTCAGCCAGGCCCTTGTCAGCTCCTTCCTAGAGTATGGCTAACATCCCCTTACTCATTGTTTTCTCACTACAACTTCTCTTTTTTAACTCAAAATGCAAAATACTTTTATAAGAACCTTCCTAAACACCTCTTACATCACATTATTGTCCTTCTTCAAAATTTTTAATTGTTCCCTATGATAATTAATTTTATGTGATCACTTGTCTGGACTCATGGTACCCAGATATTTGGTTGCACATTATTCTAGATGTTGCTAAGAAGGTGACTTTTGGGTGATGTTAACATTCAAATCGGTAGACTTTGAGTAGAACATATTGCCCTCCATAATGTGGGTGGGTCTGACTCCTCCCCAGTCACAGGGAATTCTGACATTAGGTGGCCTTCAGACTTTAACTGCAACTGCAGCTCTTACCTGAGTCTCCAGTTGTCCAGTCAGCCAGTATAACCCATCAGATTCTCTCTCTCCCTCTCTCTCTCTCTCTCTCTCTCTCTCTCTCTCTCTCTCTGTGTGTGTGTGTGTGTGTGTGTGTGTGTGTGTGTGTGTGTGTGTGAAATATCCTGTTGGTAAGTTTGGTTTCTCTACACACTCCCTATTTTCTATTTCATAATAGAAAGTATATATTCCTTCCCATACACTTCCCTTCCCATACATGTCCCATACTCTTCTTCCACCATAGTCAAAACTTATTCATTAAAGAAAGATAATGAAAAAAAAACAAGAAGAAAAAAAATTAATCTGTCTCCTATTTTCTCCAAATTGTGTCTACCAAATGTCAATAGAACACTAAAAATATTTAACCAGTGTACACTTTTGTATGCCCCCTATCTCTTCATCAGCTTTCCAACCTAGAATATTACAAGTTTGAAAGTAACTTTATATCAATGTGGTAAATAAGGAAATCACTTATATTTTGCAGTTTTGCCTGTTATGCTTTAAATTTTTCTCTCATATATCTATTCACAGTTCTCTTCACTCCACACTCCTTACTTATTAAAAATCTCATCCACTATTGCAGACTTATCCATTACTGAAAGCTCATTATCTCAATCCATTCAGGCTGCTATAGCAAAAATCATAGCTTATAAACAAGAGAAATTAATTTCCCACAGTTCTGGAGGCAGGGAAGTGCAAGATTAAGGCAGATTCAATGTCTGATGAGGGCTAGCTTTCCAGTTCATGGATGCTTTTCTACTTACCTCACATGGTGGAAAGAACAAGGAGTCTTCCTTGGGCTTCTTTAATAAGGGCACTAATCATATTCATGAAGGTGCTGCCCTCATGACCTGATCACTTCCTGTCTTAGTCTATTTTTTGTTGCTCTAGCAGAATATGACAGACTGGGTAATTTATAATTAGTAGAAATGTGTTGGCTTATGGTACTGGAGGCTGGGAATTTAAGATGAAGGGGCCCACATTTGGTCAGGGCTTGGTTGTTGCATCATCCCATGCCAGAAGGGCAAAGTGAGGGAGAGAGGAAGCACAAATCAAACTCACAATCTTGAGCCCTTTAATAATCAACATTAATTCATTCATGAGGTTAGGCCCCTCATGACTTAAACACCTCCCAGTAGGCCCCGCCTCCCAATACTGTTGAATGAGGATTTAAGTTTCAAACACATGCTTTTTGGGGGGCACATACAAACCATGGCACCTCCTAAGGCCTACCTCCTAATACCATCACCTTGAGGGTTAAGAGCTCGGCATATGAATTTGAAGGGAACACAAATATTCAGAGCATAGTATTCCACACCTGCACACCAAAATCCATGTACTTCTCACATGCAAAATGGATTCATTTCATGTCAAACCCCCCCCCAAATCTTAACTCATTCCAGCATCTATTCAAAAGTCTAAAATCCAATATTTAATCTAAATAGCCTCTAAATCACATATGTATGAGACATTCTGAGGCAAATTCCCTCCAGCTGTGAACTTGTGAAATCAAATAAGTTATGTGCTTCCAAAATACAATCATGGGACAGGCATAGGACAGACAGTCATACTCTAAAAAGTAGAAATGGGAAAAAGGAAGAGTGGTAGGTTCCAAGCAAGTTCAAATCTCATCAGGACAAGTAACATTAATCCTTAAGTTTCAAGAATAGTTATGTTTGGTTCAATGCTCTGCCCTCCAGTGCCACAAAAGGAAATCCCATCTTCTATACACAGTTGTTACCAAAGTCCCACTTTCTGGACCCATTAGGGTAGTTGTCTTGCCTCCATGGCTTTGGGTAGCCCTACCTTCAAGGTGACTCTGTGCCTGGGTTCTACACCCATTGATACTCTGGGCTGAAATTGCATGCTGGTAGCTCTATCAGTCTGAGGTCACAGGGGCAACCCTGCTCCCAAGGCTTCTCTAGACATTGCCCAAATGGGAGATCTCTGTAGTATAACTGGGGCTTTTGCACTCTGGGCCTGTCATGCAGAAGGCAGCCCTGATAATTTCTGAATTGCCTTCAGGATCATTCTTTTATTATTTTGGACAATAGATTCTGGCTTCTGTTTAGATGATTGACAAGTCTCCTTATCAGATGGTCAGTTGGTCACATCCTTAGTGTTCTCTCCCAAATATTCTTTCTCATTCTTTATAAAATGAATAAGCAGGTTGAGAATTTTTCAAATTTTTAAGTTCTGTTTTTTTAATTAATAATTCCATCTTTCAATCATTTGTCTTGTCTCACGTTTTACTACAGTCAAGAGAAAATAACCTGTACCTTTAATACTTTGCTTAGAAATTTACCCAGCCAACTATCCAATTTCATCCCTCACAAGTTTCACCTTTCACAAAATACAGAACACAAACACAATTCAGCCAAGTTTTGTTTTGTTTTTTTTTCACTTTATAACAAGGATCACCTTTTCTCCATTGTCCAATAACATGTTCCTCATTTTCATCTGAGACTTCATCAGAAGGGCCATCACCATCCATATTTCTACCACCGTTTTGTACATAATCACGTAGGTATTCTCTAAGAAGAATGAGACTCTTTCTAAAACTATCCACCTCTCCTTTTGAGTCCTCATAAGAATCATCTTTTATGGTATGTCCACAACAATGTGGATTTTTCTAGCATGCAACCTCAAAATTCCTTGACCTCTATTCATTACCAAGTTCCAAACCTGCTTCCACATTTTTAGGTATTTATTACAGCAGAACCCTCACTTAATGTGAATTGTCTTAGTTCATTTAGATTGCTATAACACAAAACCATAAACTGGATAACTTACAAACAACAGAAACTTATTTCTCTCAGTTCTGGAGACAGGGAAGTCCAAGACCAAGGCAGATTCAATGTCTGGTGAGGGTCCACTTCTGGTTCATAAACAGTGCTTTATTTCTGTGTCTTTACACAGTAAAGGGGCAAAGAATCACCTTCAGACTTTTTTTATAAAGCACTAAACTCACACATGAGGGTTTTTTATTGGTAAGGTAATGTAAGTCAACTTACATGTCGATTTCTTGTGAACACCTGAAACACTAGTGAGAAGGATTCTCTGACCGTCTCTTGCCTCAGCAGCAAAGAGTAGTATAATTAATGATTTGCCATATGACTGAGGAGGTGAAGGAATGTTGGTAGGCCAAGTATTCACTGTATTTTCTATTCTCAATGTAATCATTGTAACTCAAAGGTAGTACTTAAACATCAGTTATGATCAAAATTTGCCAATGACTTGGAAAACTGTCTTTCTAGGCCTCAGACTTCCCATATAAGGAGGAAATTACAATGAATATTTTTCTGTTGTTTTCAAGACATGGAAATAATCATTGTGTGCATACTGCAAACAAAATTGAAAATTAAAATTATGTATTTATTACTTTAAATAAAGAAAAGAACTTGTATTTCCTTTTTCTACAAACAATAATAATATCATTCTACAAACAGCACATTCTTTAATTTAATATTATTTAATATAATAATAATATTGATATTATTCTCATACAATAATATAGCCACTGTCTTAGTCCATTTTCTGTTGCTATAAAGGAATACCACAGGCTGTGAGCCAAAAAAAAAAAAAAAATGATTTGGCTCACATTTCTGGAAGCTGGGAAGTCTAAAATTGAGGAACTACATCTGATGAGGGCCCTTTTGATGTGTTATTCCATGGTGGAAGCAAGTGAGCATGCAAGACAGAGAGAAAATTGAGGTCAGATTTATCCTCTTTATAACTAACCCACTTCCTGATGACTAGCTCATTCATGAAGGTAGTAACCCCATGATCTAATCACCTCTTAAAGTTCCCATCTCCAAGCAGTCACAATAACAATTAAATTTTACCGTGAGTTTTGGAAGCAACATTCAAACAATAGCATCCACCATTTACTGAGTGAAGCTCTCATTACATAAATCAACTTTTCCAATACTCAAAATAACTTTATGTAGAATGCAGGAACTTAACCACCACCAAATTCTTCCCTTCATGTATGTTCATAGCATTTCTTTATTAGAAGAAGAGTCTATTCTTCCCCTCATGTTAAATCTGGGATGGCCTGGAGGATTTGCTTGAACAACAGAATGTAACAGAAGTGACATTCTGAAGTTTCCCAAGCTAAGCCATAAGAAGCCTTACAACTTTCACCAAAGCATCATGAAATGCTAACCTGAGAGTGAGTCAGTTCATCACTGAATAAATATGAACACCTCTCTGAGACTGTTATACTTTGAGGAATCCAAGAAGACCATGTGGAGAGGTCACATGCAAATGGTGGCGCAGCACTAACTGTTATAGACATCCTAGTCCAGGCACCAGACATTTGAGTGAAGAAGCCATCTTGGATCCATGTCCAACAAATGTAGCATAAGGAAGAACAAAGGACCCCAATGAACAGAAGAACAAATGTACTTTTACAAGTTCCCTGTCAGTCGGGCTCGGTACCTCAGCCTGTAATCCCAGCGCTTTGGGAGGCCGAGGTGAGTGGATTGCCTGATCCTGCAGGTTTGAGACCCACCCAGGCAACTTGGAGAGACCTCATCTCTACAATAAATCAAAAAATTAGCCGGGCGTGGTAGTGTGCGCCTGTAGTTCCAGCTACTTGGAAGGCTGAGACGGAAGGATCGCTGGAGCCCAGCAGGTCGAGGCTGCAGTGGCCGGGAGCGGACACTGCACTCCAGTCTGGGTGACAGAGTGAGACTCCAACTCAGAAAAAAAAAAAAATGTTCCCTGTCATCCCATTCATGTTTCCACAGTTTTGACAGTAGTTATCATGGACCAAAGAAAAGCCATCCCCACTGGACCCTGCCTGAATTTTTAAATCATAAAATAGAGAAAACAATGAAATGATTGTTATTTTACACCACTTAGCTTTATGTTGATTTGCTATATAGCAATACATAACCAGACTAATTCCAAAGCTTATGATGTTTATTTACTATGTCATATTTCTATTAAAAACAATCTATGAAGCAAGGAGAAGAATCTATTATTCACATGAGTAAAAACTTCCAGAGTTTAGAAGGTTTACTTAGATGTTGTCTGTAGTTGGTTGCAGAACTGGAACTAAATCTTGGTCTCTTTACTCCAAACTCAGTAGGTGTCTTAGTCCATTTGTGTTGCTGTAACAAAATACCTGAGACTTGGTAATTTATAATGAAGAATGTTTTATAGTTGTGAGTCACTTAATGGCAGGAATATGTTCTAAGAAATGCATCACTAGGTGGTTTTGTTATTGAGTGAACATCATAGAGTGTACTTATGAAAACCTAGATGTTACAGCCTACTAAAAACCTAGGCTATATGGTATAGCCTATTGCTCCTTGACTACAAACCTGTATAGCATGTGACTGTACCAAATATTATAGGCAATTGTGACACAGTGGTATTTGTGTATCTGAACATATCTAAACATAGTAAAGGTAGAGTAAAATACAATACTACAATCTTATGAGATCATTGCCATGTTCACATAGGTTTATGTTGACTGAAACATCATTATGTAGCACATGACTATATTTGGCTCAAGATTCTGCTGGTTGGAAAGTCCAAGAACATGGCCCTAGCATCTGCTCACCTTCTGGGGAGGGCCACATGATGCATTACAACATGACAGAGAAGCAGAAACGCAAGTGGGCATGTGCTGAATGACATACAAAAGAGGCTGGACTTGTCTATAACGACTCACTCTCTTGGAAGCTAATCCATTCCCAAGAGAACTAACACAGTTTCATTAGAGAGTAAGAACTCACTCAAGAATGGCATCAAGCTTTCTTCAAAGGTGGGGCCTCCCTAATGGGAGTCTAAATGTCTCCTATTGGGTCCCACCTTTTAAAGGGTACATCTTCCAACATTGCCACACTGAAAATTAAGGTTCAGACATGAGTTTTGGCAGGGACACTCAAACCATAATAGTGGTTTTCTCTTTTTTCCTCCTATAAAATATCTGACTCTCTTGTTAGGTAACCATACACATACCATCTTTTCAAGCATGCAGCCATAAAAAAATATAATCAATCTGACACATGGGAGATGCCACAAAATTTACTCAATTTAAATACAGAAAAGCAGTTTAGTTGCTTAAGTGAATTAATCTTAAAGCCAATGTTTGGAGAAGTAATAGAAAATAAAAATTTAAAATAGGTAATAGTTCTATCTTAACTAAAGACTTATAATTGAAATGTGTGAGGTACTAGTCAAAAGGGAATTGCAGTAATTCAGATGGGATGAAAGTATTTAAAAGGAATAAAAGGTAATGTCTGAGGCAATGTAGAAGACATGGAGAAACAAAATATATAGGTACTTTTTTCAAACAGCAATTGAGATTAAGCAGCATTCTGTTATAAATGAACAATAGCCGTAGGGCAGTTTCTCAAAAGGTAGAGCTATATATTTATTAAACTTAATTAAAAACCTATTTGTATTGCATAGAATTAAATTTGTATTCATTTTCTGGCTTTTAAACATAGTGAACAAGTAGTAACTATTTGTGAAATAATCATGAAATAAATGAATGAAGGGCATCAGTGGATTTTCTTTTAAATATTATAGACTAGAACAGTTTAAATTGTTCCCTGGCAAGAACTGAATCAAAAGTGAGATTTTCACATGAAGAAAACTGTTTATGTAAGTACATTGAGCAGAATCTGTGTGGCCTATATCCGTATCCAGTTAATCAATTCTAGGAATACTCTTGTGGGATCCTTGTCCTTTACATGTTAACAACTCTGGATTAAATTGTGGTTACTCAAACATCCCAGCCAGTCTCCTGCCCCATGCCTGTAATTCCCTTTGCCTAGAATTCATTCCCCAAGATGTCTGCATGGATCACTTCAGGGATGCAGTTTTCTACTTAAATGGCTACTTTTCAGAGAGGCCTCTGCACCTACCTAAAATGCAATCATCCAGTTCCTTTCTTTGCTTATTGTTTGTCAACTCATAACCCTATTTTACAAACTCATTTGTTTGTCTGTCTGTCTCTCCCACTGGAATTAAATCCCATGAAGAAAAGGCATTGTTGCTTCAGCTGACTGCTGTATGATCCAGTGACATCTGGAACAGTACCAGCATAAGTAAATGCACTTTATTTGTTAAAAGACTAAATATATTACATCAGGAAGAAGCTAGAGGAGATTGCATAGCAGGGCAAATAAACGTTTCTGGTAAGAATCTGTCATGAATTCTTATCTACAGAATGTCTTCTGTTTGGACAAGAAAGATGGTAATCTGAGATATTTAGAATTACTACAGAGAATTTACATCTTCCCCTTCAATAGAGAAAACCTACCCTGACATTCATTTAAAATAGAAATTCCATTCTGTTTATAGTAATTCCAACTTGTGCCCTTAGCATAATTCACAAAACAATCAAGTGACACTCAGGCTATTTTGAATAAAATAAACTAAATCAAATAAAAAATAAATGCAAACCCCAATACACTATTAAATTTAAAATACTGTTAAAACTTAAAAGGATGAAATTAACTTAAAATCAACATGAAAATTAAGCAAAAATAGCTAAACTGAATTGTTAAGAAGGACCATTAAGGAGACAAAGTGTCGCTCAGTCCATTTTCTAAACAAATAACAATTTGTTAATATAAGCACATTGGCTGCAAATTAATTCCTTATAACGTAAAATGGGCAGTGGTTTCATTCTCTTCACTGATGCAAAATCTACCCTCTAAAAAAACTAGTGTAAAGGAAAACAGGGTAAAGAAAAGTGCATTTTTGCTGTGTGAATCCTAGGTTGTGACTTAATATTACAAATTATGATGCTTTTGTTTTTGTTCTTTAGTAAAATCAAGTGGATCTTATCATAGAGGGGGAAAACAGAGCAAGGGTCTTGAAGTTTGCTCCCCTGCATTACTGTGGGTTGACCTAGCCAGGGTGGCCATAAATAGCAATATGTTTTTCATCTAATCTACTCTTGAGTATTCCTACTGATGGCACCTCAGTGACCTTTTCTCAGAAAATTGTTCCAAAATCTAATCAACCCAACATTTAGAAATACTTTCCTAATGTTTAACCTAATGGTCCAGTTTCAGGTGGTTACACCTCGTTATACTACCTTAACAGCTTTAATGAATTCCTCTTGCTATTGGGTGTTATCACCTCTCAAGTATCTATGCTCTGTCATCGCCATTTGCACAGTCTGTTCTCTAAACAGAATTGGTCAAATAACGTTCCCTTAACCTCACTAAAAAGACCATGCTCTGCCAATCCCCTATCACCCTTATTATAGTTCTCTAGATTCTAGCCCTCTAATGAACTAGAATGACTTGATGTTTTAAAATGCCCAAATAATGATATCGTGTTTTCTTTCTGGTATTGTGCAAAGCAATCCTCTAAGTTAGATAATTTTCAAAATGAAAATGAATCTATTAATGTGACATTATTATGGTAGGTGACCAACATGGCCTTAAGGCTCCCCTCACCTTGTCTAAACATTAAACAGATTCATTCCTGACTAAGGGCCCCGACTCCCCTTTTCTTAGAGCATTTACTTTAGAGAACTTGCGATTGAAATTTCTTTTTCTGCCCCTTTGAGTTGTAATTATTCTACAACCCAAGAGTGTTTTTTCTAAGGATCTGGGAGCCCACTCTTTGAAATGTAATCAAGAAATATACCATTTTTCAGTACCTGTGAGAGGGCTGGAGCTTAAGTTAAAGAAGTGACAATTAGCAAACCTAGATGACCTAATCTTGTACTTTTCACTAGCTGATCCTGTGTTTAAAAACGCTCTCATTTTTGGTTTCAATGGGATTAAGTTTAATCTTTCTCTCCTATTGCAATAGTACTAAATAAAGTCTTCCTTGCCTGTTTATTTGGTTTGAAGCATTTTTTTTCTTCTACAGATAAGAATAGAGGCATCATCAGCCTCTACAAAACACTGAATAATTTGGGTCACGGTAAAACGTAGACAAAAAAGGCTATTTCAGCACAAGTAATGTTATGTATAAACAGGTGTGTCAACTGTATGAGAATATACTGAGTCACACATTTATATTTGTGCACTTTTCTTTAAACTTTAATATTTCAAGATGCTAAACTTCAATCAACAAGCTTACTTAAAAACAAAATTTGAGGCTGGGTGTGATGGCTCATGCCTATAACCCCAGCACTTTGGGAGGTCGAACCGGCGGGGCGCTTGAGCCCAGGAGTTCAAGACCAGTCTGGACAACATAGCTAAACCTCATCTCTACCCACCCCATCCCCAAATAAAAAAATTAGCTGGGCATTGTGGTGTGTGCCTGTAGTCCCAGCTACTAGGGAGGCTGAGGCAGAAGGATTGCTTAAGTCTAGGAGGTCAAGGCTGTGAGTCATGCTTATGCCTCAGCACTCTAGCCTGGGCAACAGAGTGAGATCCCCAACTCAAAAAGAAAGAGGAAAAGAAACATATTTGCAGGTGTGTGTGTGTATACATATATATTTGCATATATGAAATATATAATTTGAAATCTAGCTCTGTCATTTACAATGTTAAGTCATTAGGGCTGGTTACTTTTGTTCTGTGTACTCCTCAGTTTCTTTAAAGTCTGAATGAAGAGAAAAATACATACCTCACTAGGTGGCTCTGAGGTTTAGATTAATCAAATGTTATAAAGTTTCTGGTAGAATTTCCAGTCTTTTGTATTCAACAAATGATAGCTATCACTACTATTCATTGTTAATTTTTAAGGAATCTTTTTTAGTAATTGGTGGAAATTACTGAAATAAAAAATAAGTCCCTTATTTCAGCAGTCCTGATGGGTCAGAGTGTTCATTTACCTTTCTCTGCAGCTTTTTCAAGTAAATTAAGACTTTAATTCATTTGTCTATGAATAGTAATGAATCTTGCATGGTTTATGTATAGAGCACCATTAAAAGTAACTCTATCTTAGGAAAACTACTCCATTTTACTTTCTTTTCTTTTTTTTAGTTGGGGTCTCACTCTGTCACCTAGATTGGAGTGCAGTAGTATGATCATGACTCATCAAAGCCTTGACCTGGACTCAGGCTACCCTTCTGCCTCGGCCTACCAAGTACCTGAAACAACAAGCAAGGACCACCATGCCTGGCTATTCTTTAAAATTTTTTTGTAGAGATGAGATCAAGATCTCACCATGTTGCCAAGACTGGTCTCAAACTCCTGGACTCAGCAATCCTCTGGCCTTGGTCTCCAGAAGTGCTTAGATTACAGCATGAGCCACCATGCTCAGCCCATTGTATCTTTTAAAAGGCCTCATATTAACAGGGACCAGATGCTGTGCCTCATCAGTAAGGGCTGCATCCAACCCAGTGAGGAAATAACCAAGCATATGCCCTTCTATAATCAGTCCTCGCCTGAGGCCTTTGTGGTCATAAAAATACAAGACATCAACAGCTTGCTAAGTCTGTCTTTTTTTTTTTTTTTTTTTTTTTGAGTCAGAGTCTCACTCTGTTGCCCAGGCTGGAGTGCAGTGGTACGCTCACGGCCACCGCAACCTCGACCTGCTGGGCTCAGGCAATCCTTCCGCCTCAGCCTTCCAAGTAACTGGAACTACAGGTGCATACCACCACACCCAGTCAATTTTTTGTATAGGTGAGGTCTCGCCAAGTTGCCCAGGCTCTTCTCAAACACCTGGGCTCAGGCAATCCGCTCTTCCAAACATTGTCTTGGTATCATTTGTGATAAGTGCCTAGAAAGTGCTGCCAGAGGCCCTGCCCCATCTACCCCCAGAGCCCCTGCCCTAACCATTGCCAGAGGCTCTGTCCACATCAAAAGACTTTGCAAGACTCTGTCAATGTCTCCAGGAAAACTTTTGGTTATCTCACTTTCCCCTTCTCTTAGTGTTAAATGTGACTTTGTTTACTGTGGAATGTTTAATCTATAACATCATATATTGATTAAGTATATTATTATGTATAGTTTGCAACACTAACTGACTTGTGGAATAGTTTAAGCCTATTTGTATATGGCTCTGACTCCTGAGTGAATGAAAGTACTAAAGTACTTCTTGGGAAATCCACTTAGCTCAGGGCTTTTATGGTTAAGATAGTATCAGTAAAATCCCACATTGTGGAAAGACAACATGTGTATCAACCTGATTATTTCTAACTTCATGTTCACCATGACTTGTAAGATAAAACCATCTAAAACCAATCCAATTTTGTTGTCCTATAATACTCTAGTTTCTAAATTAGTTTTACAAACTTACTGGTGAATTTCCTACATTGAACTCCAATTTAGCCAAACCAATTATCGCTAATCACTGCCCCCCATACCATATGTCTCATATATATTTTCATGTTATTGATCATTTATCAATATAATTAACTTTTATAATGATATGTTAGAAATTGTTCTACGTGATGAAAATATTGAAAAGACAAAGTTGTTACCTTTTGGAGCTTACTTTATCATGGAAGAGTCAATAGCCAGGTTAAAACAGATAAATCATTACTAATTTCACTGTTAAGAATACAAATAAATAAATAAAGAGTTCTATAGGATGACTGAGAAGATGATCAGGAAAAGCATTTCTCAAAGAAAGTGAAATTGATGCAGAGACTTGGATAATGATTCAAAACTTAAAATGTACAATAAAAAAAGAGAGAGTTGTAATCATCGAAGGCAATATGGCTTCAAGTAGAGGCAACAAGTGCACAGACCAAAGCAAGGAAAATCTTGACTTGTGATTGAAGTGTAAGGAGTGAGCAAGAGAGACACAGTGATGAGGTTTGTGGCAGGCAGGAGGAGGTCAGAGAGTGCCATGATCAGATATCATTGAAGGGTCTTAACCAGGGGAGGATGTAATCAGATATAAATTTTTAAAAATGCTCACTACAGTTGTTATGTGGTAATTACTCAGAGTAGAAGTGGAGAGAGGAACAAGGATAGGCACAGGGTGCCCTGCTAGAAGTCTGTTTTAGGTCGGGCACAGTGGCTCAGGCCTGTAATCCCAGCAATCTGTGGGGCTGAGATGAGAGGATTGACTGAGCTTAGGGATTCGAGACCAGCCTGGGCAACATAGTGAGACCTCATCTCTTCAATAAGACAAAAAATTAGCTGGGCGTGGTGGCGAGTGCCTGTAGTTCCAGCTACTTGGAAGGCTGAAGTGAAAAAATCGCCTGAGCCCAGCAGACCGAGGCTGTGGTGGCCGTGAGCGTGCCACTGCACTCCAGCCCAGGTGACAGAGTGAGACTCCAACTCAAAAAAACAAAAAGAAGTCTGTTCTAGAAGCACAGGCAAGAGGTGGTAGTGGCTTTAGCTAAAGTAGCAGGGGATAAGATAGTGAGAAATGATCAGATTCTAGATGTACTTTGTAGTTAGAGTCAACAAAATTTGATGACAGATTGAGTTTGGATCTTTGGGAAAAAAAAGGAAATAAGGGTTTCTCTTGGGTTTGGGGCTAAGCAATGAAATAGAGGTTATTCAAGTAAATGAGATGGAGCAGTAATGAGTTTGGGAGTTAAAGGACAGTTTGAGATGTTTACTGATGTTCTCTTCCTTTTTCCTTTTGCCTGTTTTAATCTTGCCCATTCTTTCACATTCAGGTCAGAGATACTCTTTCCTAACCAGCTTTACCTGTGATTATAATTTAAATTTGTGTGGGCCTTTGAGTTTGGTTTGTTCAATTCATAGCTGATCTTAATCTCTATGGTTTCTAAATTATATTCTTTGATATACTCATCCTTGTTATAACTAGATTTTAAAGTTTTGAAACCAAGAAATAGACTCATTATGTATTTTTTTAGCAATTTATTACAGAAAATTTAAAAAATATATAAAAGTAGAAAAAATATTTAACCTTCATATTTCCATCACCACTTTCAATAATTTGCAAGTTATTGTCAATTTTGTTCTATCTATATAGCAATTTATTCTTTCACCCCTACTGGATTATTTTGAAATAAATATCAGATATTGTATAATTCATCTGTAATAACTTCATCACACATCTTTAAATGATAACTACATTTTTATAAATACAATTACCATATTCTAAGGCCTTAAGAATTAGAAATTTTAAGCATTAAATATATTATTGTGTTATAAGTAAATTTTTACAGATTTATATGTTTAAATTAAGATCCAAATAATATCTGTACTTTGGTATTGGGTAATATTTCCCTCAAGGTTCTTTTAAACTGTAGTTCCACCTCCGTCTTTGTGACATGGTGTGTGTCTGTGCATGCACGTGTGTGTGTGTATGTGTGTGTGTGTGTGAGAGAGAAACTTATTCATTTAATAAGGTAGGCCATTTTTCCATTTGTCCTATAAAATGTCCCATAGTCTAAATTTTTGCTGGTTCCATGCCCATGGTGTCATTTAATATTTTCCTTTGTTTCCTGTACTATTTATTATTGCTTTACCATTTTAAAGTATTCCTTTCATCACCATAATATATTTTCATTTTCTTGCTAAAAATTAGATAGGGTTATAAAAATATTAGGGACCTGAGCAAGGCCAAAATAAAATTCTTATCCCAGGAGAGATTCTGTGTAAAATTCATTATTTTGCATTTGCATTCTGTGTTCAACACCAAAATAAAAACTTTACCTTCCCAAGCACATAATGAAATAATTTGACTATGCATTGAACTTTTATACAGATAGCCAAAGCTTCAGTTTTATCTCATTTTTTACTTCAAAATTCCTTTATTTTAACAAAATGTTGGCTTTTCATTCTTGAGTACCTGGACCAGGTACTGTATGAAATGTTTTAAAATAAAATCCATTTACCTATGACATTTTAATTTTAAACCTAAAAAGAAGTTTGATATTTATTCTGCTAAAATAAAGATACAAATAAGTGTGTAAAGTTATATCAATAGGTTTAAAGTGTAATTAAACTGTTATGATCCAAGTAAACACTCAGCAGCTAACCCTCAATGCCAATAAATCAGGAGACAGAAAGACTGGGTATAGAACTGAAATTACAGCCACATTTTACCAATAGTGATATTTTACAGTCCAGTCTTCCTGGTGCCAGGTACCAGAGGTATCTCACAGCTTTTATGTAAGGCGCAGCAGAAGCATAAATCGAGCTTGCCATAGAGTAAAGGGAGTTTATAAGGCCTAAGGCGTCATGCATTACGCAAAAGTTATACAAATCACAAGACTTATGATTACATTGATACTATATTATTCAGATATGACTACTAAGAAAAGGGAGCAAATGGGGATTTATGTCTTTCTGTAGGCTGCAGGGACATCAAGGATCCCCTGAAGTTACTTGCTGGGGGTATAGAAGATAAGGGGACTCTCAGGAATGTGCTCAGGAATATATCTCTCAATTTATTGGTCATAGGAGATAAGGAGAAGTGCACCTTTTATAAGCTCTTAGAAATGTACATGAGTGCTTGAACCCTTGTCATGCCCTTCTCTAGGGACCGTGGCAATATGGACAGACATTAGGGAGTCTCTGTATCAAAACCAAACTAATTTGAGTTGTATGTCACTTCTCTTTCATTCCTGCTTGCATTCAATCTTATTCAGAGATCCTTCTGTAAAATATTTCGAAAACAAATTGTAATTGACTTTTTATACCAGCTGAGAAAGGATAACAGGGGACTCATATCTAAATTAAAATACATGTCACTCATTCCACAAAAGAACCAACCGTGCATGCAAGTGTGGGGAACTAAGTTTTGGACAGAGAAGTTGGGAGATTCACTCTCAGATTCTTAAGAACAGAGATACTTCTGCAAGGTGCAGCAGCTACTGTCCCCTAAGAAAGGCAACTCTTTTATCATCTGTATTAGATTTGTAGGACTACTATAATAAAATACCACAAACTGGGTGAATTAAAACAACAGAAGGCTGAAATCTGAAGGCTGAAAGTTCAAAATTAAGGTATCAGCAGGGACATGCTTCATCTGATGCCTTTAAAAGGATTTTTCCTAACTCGTTCAGTTCCTGGTAGCCATAATTTGTGGCAGCATAACTCCAATCTCAGCCACTGTCTTCACCCCACCAAAGTCTGTCTATGTCTCTTTCTCTTCTTGTAGAACACTAGTCATGTTGGATGGGCTCTGTAGCCCATCTTAATTCAGTGTGACCTCATCTTAAATTAATGACATCTGCAAATACCTTATTTCCAATTATGGTCTCTTCAGAGGTATCAAAGTGTTTATAACTTCAATATCTTCTTGGGAAGACTTGAGTCTTCTTGGGATGACTCAGTTCAACCCATAATAACAATCTCTCTCAAGATGTATAACAATCAGTACCGCCTACGTTCTTGAATTCTCGCCTTGCATAAATTATTATATACCTGGGGCTATTGGGAAAATTACTATTCACAAGGTTGGTGTGCAACATTTACCTGTATAGTAATTAGCCTCTACAAAAAAACTACCTGTTTTAATCCTGGAACATTAAAAAGCAAAATAACAGAAATTATTCAGTAGGTCTGAATTTAAATTGTTTGATCTATGAAGACAGGTTTATCTGCTAGCCAGACAGCACTCTCTCATGAATGTGAAAGAGAGGAACAGAGAGACTGGTCAAATAAAGCCATCTAAGACTACTCTCTAAGATTGTGCCATGCATGATGATCACCCACTGTTAAACTACCTGTACCAGAAGTGAGTCCTGCTTTGTTTGTGTATTTGGTTGATTAGTGGGTTCTGTTTTTCTAAAGCACTTCTCACTAATCAAGTTCTCTCTTTATTTTTGTGAACTCATCTACTGACCACTTTGAAAGGACATAACATGGAGTTAATATAGCCAAAGAGCAGTCATTCTAAAGCTGCCTAGTTGTCATGTTTTACCCTCTAATCACTAGCCAAGGACAGAACAGGTTTCTCAAAGGTAGCTATTGATGATTGTTTTACAACCCCCTCCCCCACTTGTTTTGTACTAATTAGCTTTTCTATTTCAAGTATTTGCCTTCACCCATAGCAAGTTAACCTAATCAGCCCTTCCTGACCTTCATGACACAGACAGAACTCATTACCTTGGTAGCAGTCATGTGACTGGCCCACCTATCTGCCCGCTGCCCATCATCTGACATTAGTACCTGCGTTTACCTGTTCCCTTCGTGATGATGTGGAGCAGACCACCACCCAATCACCTTAACAGCCTTCCCTCATCAAAGAGAAAGCTTAAAAGGATTTGACTTCGAGTGGCCGGTGGCAATTGCTTTGTTAAACTCTGATGTGTCCACGTGGCTCTTTGAGCTATGCTTTCCATGTTTCCTAGCTTTGGTCCCCTCCCCTACCTTGGAGAGGTGAATCGTGTGTCTCTCTCTCTCTCTCTCTCTCTCTCTCTCTCTCCAATTTACTTTTTAATAAGTTATATTTTCTAATCTAACTGCTGTGCAATTCGTTATGTCTCGGGTGACATCAGATTGCACAACTCTAACATTTGGAGGCCCTGCTGGAATATATCTTAACCTAACATTTTTGGAGGCCCCGCCGAGACCTTTAATCTAACATCCTTATAGTCACTCTCTCAAATTAGAGAATCCTTGGTCAGAGCTTACTGCAATTTCCTTTTGCCTTCGCTTCCTTGTCCTTGGTAGTGTGGGGACCCACTTGGACCCCCTGAGTTGGTATGGAGATTATTTTAAAGACATTTAAAGTGAAGACATTTGAAATTCAACATATGCAAAAAGAAGCCTTTTTGAAGCTTCACTTTTCTGGCTAAAGGCAGAATATTTTGAGAGTGAGGCTGCCATAAATCCCTTCTCTGGGGAAGTTTCACAGCCTGGAGAGAAAGGGATCACTAGACCAGGATGAAAAATTACATCAACAAATATTATCACAAACTGTCAAAACTTCCATTTGTTTTCCTAAAAGCCCATTTGTCTTTCCCCTATTAAGCTTATTTGTTCTTCCCATAGGAAGCCTTTCCTTCCCTCTCCCTTTCTGTTATTAAATTGGGCTATAAACCCCTTTCTCTGGCTATTCAGGTAGCCACGTCTTTTGTGTGCTACCATGTATATATGAATAAGCTGTGTCTTTTCTCCTGTTAATCTGTCCATTGTTAATTCAGATCCCCAAATATTCCAGACTGAAAAGTAGAGGAAAAAATTTTCCTCCCATAGTAATGAAAACAGATCAAATGCCACTCTAAAGAAAGGAATTTTTTGTTTTTTAAAATCCAGAAGCTGGTTGAGCAGAAAAAAACAGGACTATGAAATATGTGAACACCAAGAGACATGCTGGCAGGAGACCTCTACTTGGTAGAAAATATAAAAGAAATTGGGAGAGAGAGAATAATTGGAATAGAAAAAGAGTAGAAGAACTTTGCTTTATAAACTCTGGTTTGTATATCTTACAGTGAATATACATACAATAGAGTAAGATGTATTCTTTCCTGTTCCCTAGAGTTGGAAACTGACATTCTACTTACTGACATTTATTTTTATTTTTTATTTATTTATTTATTTTTTGAGTTGGCATCTTACTCTGTCTCCCAGGCTTGAGTGCAGTGGCATGCTCATGGCTACCACAGCCTTAACCTGCTGGGCTCAGCTGATCCTTCTCCCTCAGCCTTCCAAGTCGCTGGAACTACAGACACACACCACCATGCACAGCTAATTTTTTGATTTATTGTAGAGATGAGGTCTCACCAAGTTTCCCAGGCTGGTCTTGAATCCCTGAGCTCAGGCAATCCTCTCACTTCAGCCTCCCAAAGTGCTCGGATTACAGCTTTAATGAGCCATGGACAAACCTCACTCTCACCACCTTTCCTCCCCCACTTCAACTCTTGTTCCTGGAGTTAACACCCATGCCCATGCTGGCCGTTGATCCACACTGCAGCTTACAGCAGTCTTCCTTCGGTTTGTTCAACTCACTTCCTATGTCTCCCTGACTGATGGTCTTTCTCCTGCAATACACATGTTATTAATACCAACAGAAAGCATTATTTCACAAAATGCCCTAGTATAATTGATTACACTTGGCTCATTTCCAGTTAAAAAAAAAGGCAAGGCAATCAACTTTCACTTTTCTTTCAACTACGTTTTTGCATAAATAATGATCTTCTTGGTAGCCCTCAGTATACGCACAGCATGATGTATGCTTTCTATGGTTAGTGAGCTTTTTGTTTCAATTGCTTCCAAGGCAAATATATTTGGCCCCAATCTCTGAAAAGTTAAGCAATTAATAAAAATCAGATAAATGCCATCAAAATCAAACCCCAGTTAAATAGAAATGGGAAAATCACACAGAGCACCTTTGATATTTCACAGAATGAATCTCAAAGATCACAAAGTGGTGACCTCTGTTACTAGCAATGATTAATTCTGACACTGTGATTAACTTTTATTTCAAATGTGAATCACAAAACATTCTTAGGTATGAGTATTTTTATATAATTGTAGTTATTACTGTTGTGGATTCCCTTCCTTACTCTCTCTCCTCCTTCTCCTCCTCTTTCTTCTCCCTTCTTCTTTTCTCTTGTTCTCTGAATTCCATCAGAAAGTTCTTACTCCTGATTTGCAGGGCCAAGTACAAAGTGAAAATGGGGGCCCCTTGTTCAAAAAGCAGAAAACATTAAAGGTATTTAGAGTTTTTTTTCTTCAAAATATTTGTTCTTATACAACAGGATAATGGTAATACATGAGTAACACTATAAACCTACAAATTGTAAAAAAAGAGAATCCACCTTCGACTTCATAATAGAGCATTGGTTCTATTAATATAAATATGATTGTTTATTAAATGAAGTGGTCTTCAGTGAAGAGACCATGTGAAAATGTCACAGACATTGGCACACATGAAGGAATGCAGCAGGGTCTCTGCTGGCAGCCTTCCCTCCATCTCTCTCTCCTACTATGGGAAACCAGGGTTGGAGGGTCACTGCAATGTCACCCAATAGGACTGGTCCTCTTAATGGGAGAAGAGAGGGCTGAGTTCCTGTTGGTACTTTTTTTTTTTTTTTTTTGAGTTGGATTCTCATTCTGTCGCCCAGACTGGAGTGCAGTGTCCGCTCCCGGCCACCGCAGCCTCGACCTGCTGGGCTCTGGTGATCCTTCCGCCTCAGACTTCCAAGTAGCTGGAACTACAGACACGCGCTACCACGCCCAGCTGATTTTTTGATTTATTGTAGAGATGAGGCCTCGCTTGCCCAGGCGGGTCTCGAACCCGCGGGCTCAGGCAA
>CAUYQG010130374.1:0-10377 GCA_963574415.1 Tarsius wallacei
AAGCACTGTCGCCTTGTTGTCGACATCGGTAGACTCATCAACCTGAACTGTGTACCATGGTGACTCAATCCTCTCTAACAATTGTGCCTCAGTATCCTCTGCGACTTCATCAATTCATCGAGCTTTAGTGGCAGTCAAAGAGGAACACGTGCCACCTTTTGAACTGCAGCCTCTCCTAAAAGTTCACAACAAATGTCCTTAGCAGCAGGCAGGATCAACTCTTTGCCAATAGTAAAGGGCTTCTCAGCTTTAGCCATGTGGTTAGCAACTAAGAATGATGCTCTCAATGCAGACACATTTCAAGAAGTGGTGGGCTTCAAAAATTGCATCTGTTCTTCATATTCACATTTTTTTCATTTGAAAAACTCCAAGCCGGGCTCGGTGGCTCAGCCTGTAATCCCGCGCTTTGGGAGGCTGAGGTGAGTGGATTGCCTGAGCCCGCGGGTTCGAGACCCACTTGGGCAACTTGGCGAGACCTCATCTCTTCAATAAATCAAAAACATTAGCCCTGCGTGGTAGCGCGCCTGTAGTTCCAGCTACTTGGAAGTCTGAGGCGGAAGGATCACCCGAGCCCAGCAGGTCGAGGCTGCGGTGGCTGGGAGCAGTCACTGCACTGAAGTCTGGGCAACAGAGTGAGACTCCAACTAAAAAAAAAAACTCCAAAGGCTTGTCCTTTAATTCAAGGTGCTTGGTGTCCATATGGCAAAACAGTTTTGAAGGTTTCATGGCTTTCGTTGATAGCCAGTTGTCACCTATACAAAGCAGACTTAGAAAATGTGAATGACCTATTGCAATGAACCTTTAATTCAAGTAGGACTCTTGGTTTTTTTTGTTTTGTTTTGTTTTTGAGTCGATGTCTCACTCTGCCGCCCAGCCTAGACCTGCTGGGCTCAGGCGATCCTTCCAAGTTGGTGGAATCTCAGGGATGTGCCACCACATAATTTTTTAAATTTACTTATTGTAGAGATGAAGTCTCACCTAGTTGTCCAGGCTGGTCTCAAACCCGTGGGCTCAGGCAATCCTCTTGCTTCGGCCTCCCAAAGTGCTGGAATTTATAGGTGTGAGCCACCGTGCCCGACCTTGGTATTTTCTTTTTTAACCAGGATTTATTGAGAGAACAGAAAAGCTCCCACAGTAGGAGAGAACCCGAGGGGGTTGCCCGGTATTTTCTTTTAAATGCAGCTTTCTTTTTGTTGGCAGTCTTAGAGTCTTCTGCAGTATCATTATTGGGTCTTCCTCCTTTCCAAAGAAGCCCTCCAGTAATGCTTGTTTTTTACTTATTTGACTAGGGTTAGCTTGTGAGCTGACCAAAACTGTAACTGAGACAAGTGTGCAGTGTGGGAAAGAGACACGGACAGAAGCGGTACATAAAAGAATAGCGGGCCACGTGTGGACTAAAGTAAGTGTCAGATTCTGACTTAAAGCCTGCCACCTGATGTAGCTGTACAACTGAAGTACACCAACTCACTCACCACTCGCTGAAAGAGTTTTGATGTGAGTCTGCAAGCAACTGGTTGATGATGGCCTCCGTGCAGTCAAACCTCACTGCTCATGTTAATCCACATTTGCAACCACTCCCCAGCGCTAGCATCACCACCTCAGCTCAACCTCACATCGTCAGGCATTAGATTCTGATAAGGAGCATGCAGCCTAGATCCCTCGCATGTGCAGTACACAGTAGGGTTCATACTTCTATGAGAATCTAATGTCCCCACTGATCTGACAGTAGATGGAGCTCAGGTGGTAATGGGAGTGATGGGGAGCGGCTCTAAACACAGACGAAGCTTTGCTCGCTCGCCTGCCGCTCACCTCCTTTTGTGTGTCCTGGTTCCTAACAGGCTATAGACTAGTACCAGTCCATGGCCTGGAGGTTGGGGACCCCTGCTCTAAGACATAACCCAGCCAAAAGAGATGTCCAGTGATTCCCGAGCCACCACAATGTGAGAACATCTGCATGTCACAACAGGCAATGGATGTGCCAGCCCAGAAACCTTACCAGTAAACCCAAAACCCTCCATCTTCAGCTGGAGTAGGTTCTGTGGACTGTATTTACTGATCTTATGATGTTGCCTTTGCTCCAAGGCCATGATAACATCATAACACTTGTGGATACTGTTTCAATAATGGTTCGTTTTACTAGGTACCAAGAATCTCCCTCCCACAGCCATCCATGGCTGCTGTGCTACAAATTGATAACAGTTATTGCTACTAAAGAAGTCTAGCCGACTAGCAGTCAGGCATAAGAAAATATTGTGCACTTTTAAATCCTTTTATACCTACTGAAGTTGGAATCATCCGACTGCATCACCTATCAACAAATAAAATGTAAAATATAATCAATTGTCATGCTATTCTTATAGGAATTTTACACGGCCTAACCCGTATCAAATCAGGGTTCACCATTCACCCAATTTGTAAAGATACTATTCTTCGGTTTCTAGGACTTTCTCTGGCACAATATCTTAGATCTACCACTGCTACATAAACACCTATGTCTCTCTCTTTCACATCTGAGTCCTGCAAAGATTGCCATCCATCCCTTCATCAAGAACATGGTGTTTTGATACAAATAGAGTCTATCTCTCAGATTTCACAATACCCTCTTCCACAAAACTGTCCAAGTTGATAATTTCCTAGGTGACCTCAATGACTCTGCATTCACCTTCCAACACACAGAGATAAAGTAAAAATTTTCTGCTGGGAACCGTGGCTCATGCCTGTAATCCCAGCACTTTGGGAGGTGGAGAAGAGAGGATTGCCTGAGTCCAGGAGTTTGAGATCAGCCTGGGCAACCTGGTGAGACCTCGTCTCTACAACGAATCAAAAACTAAGCCAGGTATGGTGGCGCGCTCCTGTGGTTCCAGCTATTTGAAAGGCAGAGGTAGAAGGATCGCCTGAGCCTAGCAGGTCAAGGCTGTGATGACTGTGAGCGTGCCACTGGGTGACAGAGTGGGACTCCTACTCAAATAAATAAATAAATTCCCTATTAATTTTTTTTCCCTACAGATTCTCATAATCCTCAAAGACAGAGATACTTTGGTACTCCAAGTGTAATCCCAATACATTGAATGCAAAATCATGTACCTATATACATTGGTTTTGTTTTTTTTTTTAACTTTTTACACTTATTTTTCCTAGTGAGAGGAAATTTAACTTTCAGCAAATTCTCCAAGTTATCAATAACTACCCCCCAAAACTTAATAACCATCTAGAAGATGTTGCATCCTAAGAATTTGGCTTATACCTATTCAGCATTTACTGTTCCCATATATCCTGTAGGTGAGCACCAGTGCCTGGCTGCCTAAGGACTTTCTTTAGTTGCAGAACTGTGCTAGACCCCTAAGGGAAAGATGGAGGAAACTTGGGAGTTAATGCCTACAGGAAGAGCTTTCAATCATTGACAGATGGAAGTGGATGAATCAACACCTCAGCTTCCCAACTCTCAGATGGAAGAACTCCCAAACCAACTCTGCACAATCCTCTGGGGTCTCCCCCTGGGACTGACCCCATATCCACAGAGTCCACCTATCCATCAACATAATTGTCTTGGCTTTTTCCATGGCTGTCCCGCTTTCCTAGTCCTCTACTTGAGCTTTCTGAGATCACCTTCTCACCTGCGTTCAAATCTATACCTCAGGGTCAGCTTCCCTAGGGGAGCTAAGCCCAAGACAAACTACTACTCTATTGGTTCTCTTATAGATTATCCAATCTGGCTATCCTTGTGTCACCTGTGTTCCAACCAACCAATACTGAAATCAGAATGTGTGCTGAATGGGCCCAGTTTCATATCCCCCTTTGGACACCTGCCTGTATCTCACCAATCCTTCCTCCAATGGTAAATCAGACCTACTTTGTATTCAAACTCAAAACATGCCACACCACACTAGAGGTAGCCTATGAAGAAAATATGATACTCTTCTTAATATTTTAGGCTTTTGTGCCTGGCATAGGTACCCCCAAATCCTCAGCAGTCCTTCAGAACCTCAGAGAAAAAAATAAAATGAGTGAAAATAGCTGACCCGAGGTGTCAGAGGCTAAATGTTTCACTGGTCACATTTTGGTGAAGATCACAACCTACTTTGGTCCATTTGTTTCCTGCCTTAGTTTGCGATCATTCCTTCCTTCTCCCTTTGACTGACTCTCGTCCTTCTTAAGAGATTAACTGGAGTCTTAGTAGCTCTGACACCAAGTTGGACTTCGGACACTGCAGGCATGTTGTTTCGCAGATGGAACTCTGTAGTTCTACAGACCAAGCCTAATTATCCATTTTGAGTCGTCATCTGAGTTTCTATTTGAGTTGCCAATGTTTGTCCATTTGATTTTTCTCCTGCCCATTAAGCAATTTTACTGCATGATAGAGCATTTACACAAAAAGAATTTCAGGAAACCAGCAGCCATGTGTTGAGAGCCATAGGGGATATGCTGGAACTATTCACCCAGTCCATTTCTCTCCTTAATCAAGCAAGTAGGAAGTATATAATATTAGGATAAATAGCTCAGAAAACATGTGGCCTAACACATCCCCAAGGCACAGTCTGAAAAATTCTTCCCATGTGAACAGAGTCCAACACATGCACTGAATACATTTCTACTTGGGTAAGCTGGATAGTACTTAATCTCCATCTGTATAGCACAAAAACAAAAATGCTATAAATTGCAACCACCTAATTATTTTTAGATCCAGTACGTATCAGATATGCTTAAATCTTATTTCCTATTTTTGCTTAAGTTTCTACAAAGGGTCAGCTGCCACCCCCACCCAGCATCTCCTGCCAAATCTGGAGCTTTTTAAATTTTAATTTAATTTTATTTTTTAGGAGGAGGGGTGATGGGGAAGGGGTCGGGAGGAATGGGGAATGGGAAAGATCTACCTAGCATGGCTGGACCACCACCGGTTGAATCCTCCAGGTGGACTGCTCGGACCCCACCAGTTTACTTCTTAGGGGTTTCACACCCTCTTGAACTCTCTCTTCAAAGTTCTTTTCAACTTTCCCTTATGGTACTTGTTGACTATCAGTCTCATGCCAGTAAATCTGGTGTTTTTGTGACTTACTGACACAACAAAAATTAGTCTCCCTTTAGGGATACCCCCATAGTCTTTCCATTTCTTCATTGCTTAGCAATAGCACCACCAGGGAAGTAGAGAAAAACAAAAAACATAGTTGGAGTCTCACTCTACCACCCATCTGCAGTGCACTATCATGGCTCATGGCAGCCTCGACTTCCTGAGCTTGAGTGATTCTTCTGCCTCAGCCTCCTAAGTAGCTGGGACTACAGGTGGCCAACACCATGCCTGGCTAATATATATATATATATACTTAGCTGGAGTCTCACTCTGTTGCCCAAACTGGAGCACAGAGGAACAATCGTGGCTACTGCAGCCTCAACCTGTGGGACTCAGGCGATCCTTTTGCCTCAACCTTCCAAGTAGCTGGGACTACAGGTGCACACCACCATGCCTCACTAGTTTTTTAATTTATTAGAGTCGAGGTTTCACTATGTTGCCCAGGCTGGTCTTGAACTCCTGGGCTCAGGCAATCCTCCCACCTCGGCCTCCCAAAGTGCTGGGATTATAGGTGTGAGCCACCACCCAGCCCCTGACTTTTAAACTTGTAAAAGTAAGGACAGGTAAGGTCCCCTAGATAGCATATTCATTTGTATCATAGTAGAGTTCCTCCTTTATCAGAAATTTACACATTTCCCTGTCTCTTCTTTACTTGTTTATTTTTTTATTTTTTGAGTCAGAGTCTCACTCTGTTACTCAGGCTGGAGTACAGTGACATGACCATGGCACACGGCAGCCTCGACCTCCTGGGTTCAGGCAATCCACCTCAGCCTCCCAAGTAGCTGGGACTACAAGCAAGCACCACCCCATCTGGCTAATTTTTTGAATTTTTTTGTAGAGACGGGGGTCACTCTGCTGCCTAGACTGGTCTTGAACTCCTGGGCTCAAACAATCCTCCTACCTCAGCCTCCCAAAGAGCTATAATTACAGGCATGAGTTGCACCCAGCCTCCCTGTCTTAGAGTTTTAGATATCCGGTTCTTGCTAAGAGCAATCCTAAAGTAAATCAACATATCTACAATGGTTGTCCTAGCAGGGAGTCACTGCCCACTCCTACTGCCCTGGGCGCCCCCTTCCCATCCCTTCCCTTCTCTTCTTCACTACTGACTAGCAGAATGTTGGCTGGTATCTTCCAAACCCATTAAAAAGGTCACCAAAGTTGCCTGGGATATATAGTTCCCAGGCTTCCTATTCTTGCTGACTCACCACTCTTGCTACTCACCTTCAACCTAACCAGGGTCCAACTTTCTTTTTTTAATTTTTAATTTTGAAGATGTAGAGTACAATTCAGGGTTAGGTATACGAATGTTCATTTTGCAGGTACCCTTGTTGATGGTTTGACCCCCCCAAGCAGATTCCCATTACTGCCAATCCCGTTCCCACCACTGCAGTTTCCCACTATTGCCAATCCCTTTCTTATAGTATTATGATAATTGTTCAAGGTCCACTTATGAGTGAGAATATGTGGTACTCAGTTCTTTGTTTCTGTGATATCCAACTTTCCATTCCACCCCATCAGCATCTATCCAGACTAGATCACTTACCCCTACCTAAAACATCTGCCAATTCTCCCTCAATTATTAAAAAAAAAAAAGCCCTTCTCCCTAAAATTGCAAACAATACTAGTTCCGCACACAGAATCTGCAACATGCCCTTAAGCAGTCTATTCTCTGTTGCTACCGGGAAGACAATAAGGTTTGGCAAAGAAGTCTAGGCTCTCAATTCCATGTCTGAGCAAGAAAAGATGCTTTATTGGAGTAACAACTTGGCCTGGGAAATGCAAGTCCCCTAGAAACAGTTTTATAAATATTTCATCATGCTCTATCAGGAGCACTCTAGGCTAAGTGGGTGTTTGTGGGCTTCCTTGGGAAATTAACCACATTTTACAGCATACTTGCTATGAGAACATGATACATTAGATTTACGACCAATATATTTTTTTAAAAAACTAATTCCTCAAAGGAGTATCTAGGTTCCAAAATCTGGGCCGCCAGCCGGGTCAGTTCTCTTTCTGGCATCTCCACTCGGATGTCCTCAGGCACTGGAAACCTAACATCTGCACTCTACTAAACCTGCTTGTCTGCTAGTCCCTGTTTACTTAATAGCACGGTTTTCCAGATTGCCCAGACCTAGAAACTTGAGACAGCTTTGTTTCTTGTTCTTCACTGCCCACATCGAACTGGGCTCCAATTTGGCTATGCCTTCCTCCGAAATATCTCCCAAACCTCTCTCACTGCCACAGTTTGAGCTAAGACCCCACCAGCTTTTACTGTGACCATGACAATAATTTCCTCAATGATTCTGTTTCTTCCCATCCTCTTCAAATCCATCCTTGGAAATGCCTCTGGAGTTTTCTTTCCAAGACACAAATAGGGTGATGACAGGTCTCTGTTTGAAAGGAAAAGAAAAGAAGCATACTGGTACTGCTTTCTGCTAAATCAAAAAGCCTGGACCGGGCACAGTGGCTCAAGCCTGTAATCCCGGCACTTTGGGAGGCCAACTCAGCAAGACCTCATCTCTACAACAAATCAAAAAATTTAGCTGAGCGTGGTAGCGTGTGCCTATAGTTCCAGCTACTTGGTAGGCTGAGGAAGAAGGATGGCCTGAGCTCAGCAGATCAAGGCTGCAGTGGCTGTGAACATGCCACTGCGCTCCAGCCCGGGCGACGGAGTGAGACTCCAACTCACAAAAAAAAAGCCTGACTTCCGAAGGAGACAGATTCTTGCCCACTCCCTAACGCTGGAGCACCTGGCCACTATAAGGCTGTTGATGGCAGCAGTTCTCCAGGAGCTGTAGACGTAAGCCCTTCATAAAGCCAGGGAACAGACAATTCTGAGATACCATCTTCCCTCCTCTGATGCCCTAGAGAAATCTGCAGTGATCCAGCCCTTCCTGGAGGCAAGGAATACCTGGAGGGAGCCACCTTCTTGGATTCCTGTAAGGACTCCTGCTACACAGTCCCCTGGCTTTCCTGTCTCATCAGATTTCTGATGATCAGAGAGACATATTTTATGAATTATGGTCACTCCCCTTAGTCAGTTTTTCTGAACTCTCACCCTTTCAGCACCTTCCTAATTTATTTCTTGATTTTTTTTTTTTTTTTTTTTAGTGAAGTGGCATGCTCACAGCTACTGCAGCCTTGACTTGCTGGGCTCAGGCGACCCTTCCACCTCAGCCTTCCAAGTAGCTAGAACTACAGACGCATGCCACCATGCCTGGCTAATTTTTTAATTTATTGTAGAGACAAGGTCTCGCCATGTTGCCCAGGCTGGTCTCAAACCTGCAGGCTCAAGTAATCCTCTTGTCTCGGCCTCCCAAAGTGCTGGGATTACAGACGTGAGCCATCATGCCCAGCCTATCTCTTGTCATTTTACTAGAGTTTTAATGATATCAGTTTGAACAAAGTCATTAAAGCATTCTATATATCTTCTATTAAAATACGCAGTAGAATAAAAATTTAGAATGACAACCATTTTCTCCCTCATAATTGTTCCAAGTTGAAGTTGCCAGATTTCGGCGCAAATTCTGAAAACAAACAAAAAGAACCCACTTTTTCTAAAACCTAAATTAATTCAGTCAAAGATATGTTTTGTGGGGCCGGGCACAGTGGCTCACGCCTGTGATCCCAGCACTTTGGTAGATTACGGTGGGAGGATTACTTGAGCTCAGGAGTTTGAGACAAGTCTGGGCAACATAGTGAGAATCCATCTCCTCAAAAAATTTTTAAAAAAATAGCTGGGTGTGGTGGTGCGTGCCTGTAGTCCCAGCTATTCTAGAGGTTGAGGAGGAAGTATCACCTGAGCACAGGAGAACCAGGCTGAGAGCAGTGGCTGTGAGCGTGCCACTGCACTCCAGTCTGTGTGCCAGAGTGAGATGCTGACTCAAAAAGAAAGAGAAAAAAAAAAAAGGAAAGAAATTGTAACTGTAATGACAATGTAGTGTAGGTGAGGTGCCTGGTGCTTTGAGAAGCTATAATACTGGAATCTGATTTAATCAGAGGGGTCTGAAAAAAACACTTGGTCTGACATGGGAAGTAAGACTAGGAGATACTCACTTGACAAAGTAATCCAGAAAAAAGGAACAGCATCAGCAAAGTGGCTGAAGCTACGGGGGTGTGGTGAACATGAGAAGAGCTTAGAGAGGCAGGCAACTGTCAAACCCTTCAGAGTTAAATATTATCTTTATCATAAATGCAACGGAAGCCCTTGAAGCAATATTTTTATGGGAAACAAATGTGTGCTACCTGTCTTGGTCTAATCAAAGAAAGGGGGACTTACTCTGAATTCCATCTCTGACTCCGAATTCTATTTCTGACTCCCAAAATGCTGCTGGTCAATCCTTTATTGTTTGTTTATTTTAGAGATGAGGTCTTGCTATGTTGCCTTGGCCTCCCAGAGTGTGAGGATGACAGGGGTGAGCCACAATGTTTGGTCTATTTATTGACTTTAAATAAAGAGACAGGGTTTTGCACTGTTGCTCAAGCTGAAGTACAGTGGCGTGATTACAGCTAATGCAACCTTGACCTTTTGGGCTCAAGCAATCCTCATACCTCAGCCTCTGGAGTAGCTAAGACCACAGGCTCAGGTTATCACTAACTAACTTTTTATATTTTTGTAGAGATAGGGTCTCACTATGTTGCCCAGGCTAGTGTCAAATTCCTGGCCTCAGATGATCCTCCCACCTTATCCTTCCCAAGGGCTGGGATTACAGAAGTGAGCCATCGTGCCTGGTCTGGTCAATGCATTCATGTCTCCATGACTCTATTTTCTTTACCTATAACAAGTTTACCTCAATGCTTGTCACCTCCAGTTTTGTAAAGATATTTTAAGAAACAATGAGTCATAATTGCTGAGGCCTTTGAACTCCATGGATGAAAGATGTTATATTGTCTATAAATGTAAAAGCATTGCTATTATCTATCAGACAAAAAGCTGTCTCCAGCCAAGAAGAAACCAGAAAATACAAAGCTTATGAGGCACCATACACTTCTGTTAATACTTAAATTCATAATCTGGGTATATATTAAATGGGTTTAATGCTGGGTAAGTCTGGCATCTTTGATCTATAATGCCCCAAATGCCCTGTGGGTATGTATGTCACAAACACCAGCCATTATCATTCTTTTAATTTTCTTCCTAAATGTCACCACCATAAGTTAGTGTGAAGTCCCAGAAAGATGATACACATTATGAGTTTATTCTGCTGGTCTTATTTCATCCAAGCAAGCAAACCAAAGCATCTCTAAACCAAAATACAAACATGAAGATGAGGAAGAATTTAAATAAAACACAAGAAGTAAACTTTCTTTCCTAG
>CAUYQG010130375.1:0-16375 GCA_963574415.1 Tarsius wallacei
ACTGACAGTGGTGGGAAATTACGGGGAGGGGAGGGAAGGGGGGATGGGATTAATGATACTCAATATCTGTCTGGGGACGGGGAGACACCTCTTATCACCAAGGGTGTCTAAACGAAGCATATTTGTATACCTAATCCTTAACTGTACCCCACAATATGATAATAAAAAATACTGATTAATTAAATTAATTAATTAATTAATTAATTAACTCCAGAGGCACTATCTCTCTTTCAATCTGAGTGGTGCATTTAAATTTTTCTGGGATATATAGTTTTGTTTCCCCGAACCTCAGTTAGGCTTCCTTCCCCTTCTTCCTTCTTGGGTGGAAGAGAGAGCAATTCATATCTAGAGGCTGGCAACAGGGTGAATGATTTGCTCTTGGAATATACTGTATCCTGTCTAGAGAACCTGATAGTTTCTACAGAAATGTAGAGCAACACACGTTTCCAAGCAGCTGATTAATATAGTCATTCATAGCATAAGCCAAAAGACTTAGGAGTAATACAAGTCATTTTCATGATTTTGTTTTAATAAGCTCAAATACTCACCTGTCCAGCTGAAAATCAGATATCACAGAACTTTATCCTTGCAAGACTGTAAAGTCAAATCTCTTCAAGTCTACCTCTAGTTGAGGAGAACATTCGACTTTTATCCCTTGTGTGGATGGCCGTCTAGGATGACTTCATCAGGGAATGAGACAGTCTTCAGCACCTCTGCCCTCATCCTGACACCTATGCTGACAGGGAACAAGAAACAATAACGGCTAGCTCGCCCAGCTTTATCCTTGCAAGATTGTAAAGTCAAATCTCGTCGTCTACCTCTAGTTGAGGAGAACATTTGACTTTTATCCCTTATGTGGATGGCTGTCTAGGATGGATCTGGGGCTCTGTGCTGTTCTACACAGCCAATTATGTTTTGCTTTTTAGGACCACCTTCCTGAATACAGTGCTCTAGTCTCTATCCTTCCATTTTCTGTTATTATTTGACAGAAGTGGAATGCAAAGAACTTTAGAGGAAGGCAAAAGGTACAACCGTGTACTCTAGGTCTGAGGTTCACCATCTTTGAGATGAGATAAAACAGCAAAATCTCCCCCCCCCCAAAAAAAAAGACATAAATACCAGTATTTTATTTTGCCCAGAAGAATTATTTCCAGCTGCCTCCTAGTTAGGCAATTATTTAGTCTGTCGTCACTCTATTGGGTGATGTATTGAGCACCTGTGATGTGCCGGGTCCTGGGGATATGACAGGAAGCAAGAGACTCCCAATCCCTGCCCATCCAGAGCCACCTCATTGTTGGGAAGACAAACATCAGCCCAATCATTACACACACACAAAATGAGAGTACAATTATATGCATGAGAGAGATGGATTCCGTCAGGTAACAGAAAAAGCAGGACAATAAAGATTTCATGAGAAAATCATGCTCAGGAAGAGTCCCAAAGAGTGAGTAGACATCTTCTCCATTGTTTTATATTCTAAAAAAAAACTTTAACCTCAGAAATGAAGGGCTTAATCCCAGAACAAAGGGCATCACTTTAGGGTGGATAAACTTTGCACTTTGAAAAGTATGCCCATGTTTCTCTCATTTTGCTAGCATTCAAGTCTTGAGCTTGCCAGCAGGATATGAGACTTGTTCCTGCAATGGCACAGGTGTGTAGTTACCACATAGTGTCAGCAGAAATGACAAGCAGAACAGCACAGACTGAAAGCCAGAAGCTTGGCATGACACGGTTCAAACACTGACCAGTCCGGTAGAAAGTGAAACATCCAACTTTCTTTCTTTCCTTTTTTAAAAGCCATTATACATAGTTACAGGGCTAAAGATCAGCCTGGGAATCATATGTTACCAGTGTAGGCCCTGGTGACAGGCACGGTGGCTGAGGTGAGGGCTCTTCTCACTCTCTTTCCCTTTCAGAAATGAGTTTGCTCTTTGTCCTCTACTGGGATTCCATATACAATTTTCTTTGTGAATGGAAGAGTTTTGTTGTTTTAAAAAAGAAATTAATGAAAACTCCCCGATATAAGATGTCACCCCCAGTAAAAATCTGTAATGTCCAATATTTCCAAGTTGAAAGTCATGGGAATGATTTCATTGTGTGCCAATTAAAAAGGAAAAAGGTATAAAAACATATTGAGTACGTGTCTGTTGAAGATGATGTTGGATCTTAATGGTTATTGGATTGGGGGATAATACAGGAAGATATGAGGTGGTGATAAAGTGAGACTAAAATCGCATTTTGTTCTTTAGAGTTTGCAAATTAGATAGTAGATTATCTTTGGATTTTTAGTCCCCCTTTCTAATAATCACCACTTTTCTGTATCTTATGACAGCCATACTGCACTAAACTTCCATTCCTGTGAGGGTTCTCTCGGTGAGATGTGGATTTTATTATTCTTGAAAAATACGGAGGCTTTTGAGGATAAACGCAAACATAAGTTATGGATAGAAGCTTCTGAAGTAAATATATGGGAGGATTCCTACTATCTGAGAATAAACTATATCAACTGAAAAAAATACAGAGTAACTGTAGCAATTCACATTTTCATTACAAGATGAAATGGACTGAGTCCTGTTAGTGATATGCAAAGAAATATGTCCATACAATGGGATCGTATCTAAAATAAATCAAAAAATATTACAAAGCACAGTGAAAAGTGAGTTCTTGCAAATGAGTCATAACACCTGTATGGGGAAAAGAAAAATAAAGAGTAGAAAATTCTATGGTATGAATTCCAAAAGCAAGTCTCTGACATCCAAATGTTAGAGCTGCGGGAAGTACATGAACGGTGATTTCAGGGTTTGTGTTTTACTTGTGAGAGTTTGTTTTTAGAAAAGAGCACAGCTGCTGGAGGCATTTTTAACTTTATTTGTTGACTTTCCTTTTGAATCACACTGTTGGAAGCTAACTTAATTCAATTTGGTCCTCTGCAATTGTCCGGAACTTTTTGAGTAATGAGGAGTTGGGGGAGGTATAGTTCAGTGAATTTAGGTACTTCAAGGTAGATAACACCCACAGCAATAGCCTAATAGTTTTAAATTTTCTATGGGAGTAGTTAAATGAAACATTTACTTTTTCAGGCAATCCTCTCACCTCCACTACCCAAAGTGCTGGGATTACAGGCGTGAGCCACTGCGTCCGGCTATGATTATTTAATTTGTTTAAAATACCCTAAATGTTTCATTTCACTATGTAGAGGCCTAAATTCTATGAGTAGTTCACCTACTACTTGTTTAGGTGATAGAGGGGGCTCTTTTCCCTAAATCCCCCAACTCCAGGTATATGCCGAGGAAGGATGTCTCAGACTGAAGCTGCTACATAGTTTATTGGTTAACAAGGGGGTGTACCCAAGCCTTCCGACTTGCTCTGTGAGTTTATTGCAATTCCAGCTTTGTCCTTTTGGGAACCTGGCTAGCCCACACGTGGAAGCTTCCTTTGTGGCAGATGTGGCAGGTGATTGATACTCCCATGGTAGGATTCAACTGACCTTCTCATTGGAATCACATTAAAAAAAAATACCTTTTCTAGAAGCTGTGTTTTACCACAGGACTGTTCAAGATCCAAAGTCTGAAGAGCCGCTACCGAGGTCTAACTCCTGGGATACCTCAGTTCCAATATTTTTACAATTTTGTTCATAGAAAGTTGGAGGGCATGCATTTTTTTCTGTTTTGCCTCAGAATCTTGACCATAATGAAAAATCATGTCTATCATTCATGATGCTGCCTGACCAACCATTTATGTTGATGAGAGTGGTTAGATAAGAGCTTCTGGTAGCTGACTTTCTGGAGTGTCTGTTTCCATTAACGTCTGGGCAATGCTGGTTAACCACCGCCCATCTGGACCCCACCAGCCTGTGGAGCCCCTGTTGATGTACTTCAGATACTAAGCAATAGCCCCTAAGGTACAAAATAAAATGAGTATTCACATGCATTATATAGCAGTAAATAGCCAAATGTGGTGTTTCAGGCAAGTTTGGGAGGCCAGGGCAGGAGAATCACTTGAGCCCAGAAGTCTGAGACCAGCCTAGACAACGTAGTGAGACCTTGTTTGTACAAAAAAAATAAGAGGAAAGAAAGAAAAGTAAGCAGGGCATGCACCTATAGTCCCAGTTACTCGGGAGGCTGAGGTAGAAAGATCGTCTGAGCTCAGGAAGCTGAGGCTGTGGTGAGCTGTGATTGTGCCATTGCACTCCAGTTTGGATGACAGAGTAAGACCCTAACTCAAAAAAAAAAAAGTCATAAATTATAGATAATATAACACCCCTTACTTGGAAGGCTGAGGCAGAAGGATCGCCGGAGCCCAGCAGGTCGAGGCTGCGGTGACCCTGAGCGGCCACTGCACTCCAGTCTGGGTGACGGAGTGAGACTCCAACTCAAAAAAAAAAAAATTAAAATTAAAAAGTAAATCCTTTGCTATGTTAATTTATCATGAAATTAAGGGAAATAGTAAGAAAATTACTCAGGATGATTTTTTCCCCCGTAACAATGCAACAGTGTTCCTAGTGACAGTTGGGGTTGATGTCAGGTTTTCTGTAAAATTATGGAAACTATTTTAGAAAAGAGCAGAATAACCAATGGTTTCCAGACATTAATGTGGGTTTCTGGAAAAAAAATCTTACATGAGACTACCACCAAGGAAGGCTGGATAACAGGAGAAATTCTGCGCTCAATTCTGGCAAAACTAGAAATTATTGAACAGTGAATTGAGTCAGTAAGTGCACTCTTCAAGGCCAGAATGATACTGTCCCTTTCCCTTCTTAGGAATGACTAATGAACAAGTATATTTCGATAATTTTGTATCCAGGGACTAGTTTAGATGATATAAATTAGATTACTTATGATTATTTAATCTATTTTTTATATTTTTTTAAGTCAGAGTCTCACTCTGTTGCCCAGGCTGGAGTGCAGTGGCATGCTCACGGCCACTGCAGCCTCAACCTGCTGGGCTCAGGCAATCTTTCTGTCTCAGCCTTCCAAGTAGCTGGGACTACTGCAAGTAGCTGCACCATCACGCCCAGCAAACTTTTTGATTTATTGTAGAGACAAGGTCTCACCAAGTTGCCCAGACTGGTCTCAAACCCTGGGCTCAGGCAATCCTCTCACTTCCACCTCCCAAAGGTTGGGATTACAGGCATGAGCCACTGCGTCCAGCTATGATTATTTAATTTCTTTTAAATGCTCTAAATGTTTCATTTCACTATGTAGAGGCCTAAATATTTCACCTACTGCCAAAATACTGAAAAAGTAAATGTTTCACTTAACTACTCCCATAGAAAATGTAAAACTATTAGGCTATTGCTATGGATGTCAGAATCACCTGAGCGGGCTTGTAACAACAGATTGCCAAGTCTTACCCCCAGCGTTTCTGATTTCTTAATTCTGGAGT
This sequence comes from Tarsius wallacei, assembly GCA_963574415.1. Lineage (NCBI taxonomy): Eukaryota > Metazoa > Chordata > Mammalia > Primates > Tarsiidae > Tarsius > Tarsius wallacei. The sequence goes on from CAUYQG010130375.1 coordinate 5,386, forward strand.
GGGCCCAGGATTTGCATTTCTAACCAGTTCTCAAACAGTTCATTGAGAACCACTGCTGTCTCTGCTGTACTCCCTCTGCCCCCTGAGAATTTTTAAATAGCATTATGAGCCAGGTGCAGTGGTTCACACCTGTAATCCCAGCACATTGGGAGGCTAAGGCAGGAGAATTGCTTGAGGCCAGGAGTTGGAGACCAGCCTGGGCAACAAAGCAAGACTCTGTCTCTACAAAAAAAAAAAAAAGAAAGAAAAGAAAAGAAAAAATCAACTGGGCATGGTGGCTTGCACCTGTAGTCCCAGCTACTTGGGAGTCTGAGGCAAGAGGATCGCTTGAGCTCAGGAGTTTGAGGCTGCAATGAGCCATGATAGTGCCACTGCACTCTAGCTTGGGGGACAGAGCAAAACCCTGTCTCTAAATAAATAAATACACATTGTGAAGATCCTTATTTAAGCAATGATAACACAGGAGAAAATACCTTCCATTGTCAAACTGTGGAAGAGAAAAATCATTTTTTAAATGACCATTCTATATTATTTATCAATAAATAATGAAGTCATATTATTAAAGAAATTCAGGGAGAGTATCTTTTTCCTAAAGCTAAACAAACATGGTTTAGATACTTTATTTTCTAACACATTCTTAAGACCTGATGGTATGCCAATTACAAGTGTAGAAATACATTAAGTATAGAAGTGATGAAAATATATGGGATCTTTTTAACCCCTCTGCTTTTGCTACAATTACGTGTAAATGAAGTTTCTAAAACTGGCACAAATGAGAGATGAGTTGGGTGTGAGAAACCAACTTCTTGGAAGGAAAAGAGAAATATGCAAATATGGGGGAAAGAAGGCTGGTTAACGTAAGAACTGACACAGAAGTGAAAATTATGCATTGTAACTGAGGCTCGTTAACCTAGTGCATGCAATATTAGAGCAATTATTTTGTTTGTAAGTGGAATCTTAAATATAATGAAACAATGATCAGTCAGCTTATCCATCATTAAAAAACCTTTTACCACATGTAAAAAAAAAACCCTGGAATTGAACCTTCTCTTGAACCCATGCAAGCATCAACTTACAATAGATGAAAGACTTAAATGTAAAAGGGACAATCTTCATAACCTTGGTTTTAGCAATGATTTCTTTCATAGACACCAAAGCATAGGAAACAAAAGCAAAAATAGACAAGTGATACTGCATCAAACTAAAAAGCTTCTGTACGGCAAAGGAAATAATCAACAGAGTGGAAAGGTAGCCTATGAAATGGGGGAAAATATTTGCAAGCCATATATCTGTCAAGGGATTAATATTTAAAACTCCTACAATTCAAGAGAAAAAATATTAGATGACCTGACTTAAAAATGGGCAAAATACTTGAGTAGACATTTCTCTAAAGAAAACATGCAAATAGTCAACAGATATATGAAAATATACTCAGCAGCACTAATCATTAGGGAAGTGAAAATCAAAACCACAATGAGATAGCACCTACTACCTGTTAGGATGGTCATTATTTTTTTTTTAAAAAAAGATAACAAGCGTAGGTGAGGATGTTGAGATACTGGAACCCTTGTACACTATTGATAGGAATGTAAAACGCAGCAGCCACTATGGAAAACAGTATAGTGGTTTCTCAAAAAATTAAAAGCAGAATTACCATATCATTCAGCTATCTTACTTCTGGGTTTATAACCAAAGGAATTGAAGATAGGATCTTGACTGAGAAACAAACTTTTGTTGGGCACGGTGACTCACGCCTGTAATCCCAGCACTTTGGGAGGACAAGGCAGGAGGATTACTTGAGCCTAGGAATTGGAGACCAGCCTTGGCAACATAGCAAGTCCTCATCGCTCCAGACATGGTGGAGCACACCTGTAGTCCCAGCTACTCAGGAAGCTGAGGCAGAAAGATTGCCTGAGCCCAGGAGGTTGAGGCTGCGGTGAGCCATGATTGTGCACTCTAGTCTGGGCAACAGAGTGAGACCCCAACTTGAAGTGATATCTGCATTCTCATGTTCATTGCAGCATTACTCACAATAGCTAAGAAGTGGAAGCAATCTACATGTACCATCAAAGGATGAATAGAAAAAGCGTCACACACACACACACACACACACACACACACACACACACACACGCACCCCATGGAATATTTTTCAGCTATAAAAAAGAAGAAGTCCTGTCATATGCTGTAACATATATGAACCTTGAGGACATCATGCTAAGTGAAATAAGCCCGTCATACTGATTGCACTTGTGCGAGGGACTTGGAATAGTCAAATTCATAGAAACAGAAAATAGATGGTGGTTGAGGGGGAGATAAAGAGTTGCTGCTCAATGGGTATCGAGTTTCAGTAATGCAAGATGAAAAAGCTCTAGAATCTTCTTTACAACATGGTACTTCTTATTAACAATACTCTGCTGTACAAACTTAAAAACTTGTCAAGAGGGAAGATCTTAGATGGCAGTATTCATATAGCTTGAGTTGTTGATTACACATGGTACGTAAGATAAACATAGTAGAAACACCTGTTAAATTAAATGTATGGGTTCATATAGGAGGGGGGACCCCCAAAATGGAATTTATTTATTAAAAATTGTGAAATTGTGTATTCTTACATGTATAAACTTCAACCACCTTCAAAGTACTCTTCGTTTGATATAATACACCTATGAAGACACTTTTCCACTGCTCAAAACAGCTTCTGAACTCATCCATTTGGATGCCTTTTAGTGCTTCTGCCGTTTTCTGTTTCACCTCTTCCACACAGTCAAAACGTTCTTTTTGAGGACTTTTTTAAATCCAGAGAAATAAAAGAAAAAATCACCCAGGGCGAGATGGGGTGCATAGGATGAGTGGGCACAAAGGTCATGCTGTTTTGGGGGTCAAAAACTGATGAACACTCAGCACAGTGTGGGCAGGTATGTGCAAAAATCACCCACCCTGAAATGGGCAAACATGCTGAAAGGAATCGCCAAAGAAAAATTCACTGAAGGCAAACGCAGCCTCTCACAACAATGCTAACTGGTACACTGATGCCGATGGGATCCTAGAATACCCACCTAGCAGGGGAAGCTCATACGACAAGGGGCCCACCCTCCAAAAGATCATTCCTTTTTTTTTTCATTTTTGGTCCCCTCTTATATGTTGGAATTTTTATGACATGGATTTTTAAATGCTCTGGGTTAAAAAAAAGTCATATCTTTTGAAAAATTTCATTACTTGTCTGATCTCTAAGAGAGAGAGACTTAGAGCTCCCTTTAGAGCTTGGTTTTATACCATCAAGTCAGAGCCATTTCTAGACAAGAAATCAAGACTCTCCCTCTCAGACCTTGCTCCAGCTAACATTTCTCCCCATGGTGTTTTCAAGTCCACGGGTACCTGGGAAAGAATGCAGGGGAAGAAAGGAGGCTCCAGGACACCTTGTTTGTTTTACACAGGGAATAGCCCTTCAAAGCTCACAGAAATTCAGAAAGGGCCCTCAGGAAGGGATAGAGATGGGGTCAGCTCCAGCCCTGCCTGACTTGGTGCTTCCCTCATGGACACTCTCTCACAGCCAAACTCTGGCACTCCTGGAAGAATCTCCTGTGTCCCTATAGAAAATGTGGATGCAGGCCATTGCTTTGTTAAACTCTGGTGTGTCTTTGAGCTATGGTCACCATTTTTTCTTAGCTTTGGCCCCCTCCTCTACCTCAAGGAGATAAATCTCTCTCTCTCTCCCTCTCTCTCTCTCTCTAATTTACTTTCTAAATAAACTTTGTTTGAAAACTTAAAAAAAAAAGAATAAAAAAGAAAATGTGGATGCATATTCAGATTTGAATTAACTTTTAAGTTAAATAACTTTTTTAAAAGATTTTTAGATTTAAAGCAGAAACTTAAGCATTTCTCAGCAGGAGAACTGGATTTTTTTATTCCTTTAAAAATCTGAAGTGTAAACTGAAGTGACATATTTTATTTTATTTTATTTGAGTTGGGGCCTCACTTTGTCACCCAGGCCAGTGTGTTCAGTGTTGTGTTCACAGCTTACCACAGCCTCATCCTCCTGGACTCAAGTCATCCTTCCACCTCAGCCTCCTGAATAGCTGGGACTACAGGCGCATGGCACCACGCCCCGCTAATTTTTTTCTTTTGTAAAGACAAGGTCTCACTGTGTTGCCTAGGCTAGTCTCAAACTCCTGGACTCAAGCAATCCTCTCATCTCAGCCTCCCAAAGTGCTGGGAATACAGGCATGAGCCATCAAGCCATTGTGCCTGACCTTGTATTTTATTTTAAATGGAAACATTCAATACAATGAAACATTGCTTTTTAAAAGCATGTTATCACATGGCTTCATGGGGCCTGAAGAATTACAGAATGGAGGGAAGCAGAAGTAAAAGTATTGGGATTACTGTACCACGGTTATTTCTTTTTAATTTTTATTTTTTGTTACTTGTGCAATGGACATGAGTAAAATTTCTCACCATTCAGGATAATCATCAACAGCGTTTAAGAGAAGAGGGGCCAGTTTTAAGGACAGCACACGGCCATGTTTTCGTGTCCAGTGGAGCAGCCGCTTTGGACAGGTTTTGCCTTTGATTAGCAAGGAGGTTAATGTTGCTGTCCACTCTGGAGTGCTGGAGGGGAGTTTAATGTCACGCTTGGCTGAGCTCCTTTCTTTCATTGTCCAGGACTGCAGTGTAATTCTCTGCTCACTCATCACCCTCCTGTTTCTGCCCTGCCCCCATGTCTCCACAGATCATTTTGTGTTTCTCTCCGGTTGGTCACACGCTGAGAGTCAGAGCTCGGAAGTTCCCAGCCATAGTTAACTGCACGGCTATTGACTGGTTCCATGCGTGGCCGCAGGAGGCTCTGGTCTCAGTCAGCAGGAAGTTCATTGAGGAAACCAAGGGAATTGAGGTAGGCTGTGTCAGCCTGAGTCACACACACACACACACACACACACACACACACACAAAATGCCCTCCCCAAATCCTGAGTAGATAAGTACTTTCCAAAATAAACCTATCAGATAGTTGTCCCTAATTGTTGAAGATGATAAAATCATCTCTGAGTTTACAATCTAAGGAATAGAATGGTTGAACTTTCTTCTACCAGGCCAAGATGGGTGTGCGCACACACGTGCGCACAGACATGCACACAGTGCTTGAGCATGTTCTCATTCATGCACGGACTCACCAGAAGGCCAGGATGATTACTTCCTGGAATATAGTGGTGCTTCCTGAATATACATTCTTTTAAGTCTGCAACAAAATCCGAAGCAAAAATGTAGACACTCAGAGCCCTGCAATGCTTACTAAAATAAGTAGATAAAGTAAGGCAATTAATTGTGATTATTCTCATTATAGTATTGACAGGTAAAATGTCAGCCCCCACAAATTCCAAAACCACTAGGTCAAATAATGTATCTGCTTATTTGTTTTATGGGTTTATGTTTTATGGGTTATGTTTGTCATTTCTTCATGATGAAATTGGTACCGCCTGTTACATTTTTAAATAGTTGTATGAACCAAACCACGAAAAACTGTACACTTTTAGATTCGAAGGGGAAAAGGATGTAAATATGAAGTTATTATTTACATTTCCGAGATACAAAGTTTTATTTGTATCTAGTACCTTTCTGATGAGATAGTTTGGAAAAGTTGTGATTGTGAACATTTCCCAGGGAGCCTCATCTTCTCATTCCACCAAGTGATAAGGCAAAAGGTGCCCAGAATAGGTCAGACATTGAAAGTGATTCCCAGAGCCAAAAACAGAATTGGGGATACATAAGGAATGATGTCTGTTCCCACTTAGAAGTTTATTATGAGCCGGGCTCGGTGGCTCAGCCTGTAATCCCACGCCTTGGGAGGCTGAGGTGAGTGGATTGCCTGAGCCCGCGGGTTTGAGACCCACCTGGGCAAGCGAGACCTAATCTCTACAACAAATCAAAAAAATTAGCCGGGCGTGGTAGCGCGCGCCTGTAGTTCCAGCTACTTGGAAGGCTGAGGCGGAAGGATCGCCAGAGCCCAGCAGGTCGAGGCTGCGGTGGCCGGGAGTGGCCACTGCATTCCAGTCTGGGCGACAGAGTGAGACTCCAACTCAAAAAAAAAAAAAAAGGAAGATAAAAACTTCCAGTATCAGAAATACATTTTTTAAAAAGAGCACACCATTACAGATTCTAGAAGCATCAAAAAAGGCTCATTCAGAAATACCATGAACAACCTTATGCCCATAAATTCTACAACTGAGATAAAATAGAAAAATTCCTTAAAAATCACCAACTACTAAAGGTTCACCAGAAAATAAATAATAACCTGAATAGTTGTAAATTTATTAAATTAAATTTGCAGTTAAAAATCTCTAACAATGCAGGCTCATGTTTTCTTGGAAAACTCTACCAAACATTTAAGACAAAAAATAATAATCCTACAAATATCTCCCAGAAAACAGAAGGGGAGAAAATGAGTCCCACTTTATTTTATGAGGCCAGCATCATTATCCTGATGCAAAACCAGACAAAAACACTGCAAGCAAATATAACCACAGATCAATATCCCTCTTGAACACAAAAATAAAATGCCTCAACAAAATATGTAGCAAATATAGCTAAGCAATATCAAAAAAGAAAAACAGACCACTACAACATAAGGTTTATTCCAGGAAAGCAAAGCTGGTTCAACATTCAAAAATTAATCAGTGTAATTCACCATATTAACAGTCTAACGAAGAAAAACCATATGATCATCTCAACAGATGCAGAAAAAGCATTTGACAAAATTCAACATCCCTTCATGATAAAGAAAGCTCTCAGTAAACCAGGAATAGAATAAAATTTATTTAACCTGATAAAGGTCATCTGCATAAAACCTTACAGTTAACATGATAATGGCAAAAGACTAAATACTTCACCCCCAAGATCAAAACAAGGCAAAGATATCTGCTCTTACCACTTCTATTCAACATCACACTGGATGTTCTAGTCAGACTAATAAAAGAAAGAGGCTAAAGATATAGACTAGAAAGAATAAATTTAAGTCTCTATTCACAGACAACGAGCCCACAAAAACGCTCCTAGAATGAATAAGTAAGTATGACATGGTCATATAAGTACAAATGCAAAAACAAAAAACAAAGCAACAAAACCTTCAAAACAAACAAAAAAACTGTAGTTCTATATACTAAATATGAACAACTGGAAATCAAAACCTACCCAAAAAAGTACCATTTATATTAGCACCAAAAAAATGTGTAGTCTCCCTGTGATAAACTACAAAACACTGATGAAATAAATCAAAGTCTTAAAAAGTGGGCAGTTACTATGTTCACAAGTTAAAAAACTCAATACTGTTAAGATGTTATTTTCCACAAATTGATCTATATATTTAACAAAACCTCACTCAAAACACTAAAAGGTGTTTGTGTACATAGAGGCAAGAATAGCAACAGAATATCAAAACAATTTTTTAAAAAGGACAAAGTTAGAAGGACAGAGTTGGACTGAGAGTACCTGAATTTAAGACTTCCTATAAAGTTACAGTAATCTAAAGAGTATACTATTGGTGAAAGGATAGGAACAAAGATCAATGGAGCAGAACAGAGAGTTCAGAAACAGACCCACACAAATACGGTCAAATCAAGATATCCAAAGTCAAATCAATAAAAAGGTAAATCTTTTCAACAACTGATATTGGAGCAATTAGACATTTATGTGAAAAAAAAAAAAAGAACCTAAATCCATATCACACATCTTATGAAAAAATTAACTCGGCTGGCGAAGTGCTCTATCAGAATAATTTATTTATTCATTCAATTTATTCATTCAATCATTCAACAAATAATTAAGAAGTGTCTAGTGTACGACATTTATTCGCCACCACTGGTGGTGAATAAAGTTGATATAGTTCTTGCCCCTTGAGAAAAAAATTAATTCAATGTAAACTATGGACCTAAATATAAAACTTAAAATCATAAAACAGCTAGAAAAAACAGGAGAAAATCTTTGTAACCCTGGGTTAGACAAAGATAACATTTGAAACAATACCAAAATAAAGTAGACTTCATCAAAATTAAAAACTTGTGTCTACAAAAGACATCATTAAGAAAATGAAAAAAAGAGTTACAGATTGGGAGAAAATATTTGCAACTCATACATGTGACGAAAGACTTGTACCCAGAATATGTAAAACTCTCTCAAAACTCACTAAGGAAACAAACATCTCAATAAAACTGGGAAAAAAAAAAAAAAAAGCCTATCAAACTATAGAAAGACATAGAGGAAACTTAAATGCATATTACAAAGTGAAATAATCCAATCTGAAAAGGCTACATACTGAATGATTACAACTATACGACATTCTGGAAAAGGCAATTAAGAGATCAGTGGTTGCCAGGAGCTAGCAGTCAGGAAGGGATGAGTAGGAGGAACAAAGATTTATAAGATAGTGAAGCTACTCTGTTTGATACTATAATGGTAGATACTTGTGTATCCAAACCCATCAAATTTACACCACCAAGAACAAACCCCTAATGTTAACTATGACTTCAGATAATAATGATATGTCAATGTAACAAATGCACCACTTTGGTGGGGGACGTTGATCATGAGAGGGGTTATGCATGAGTAGGGGTAAGGCATATGTGGAAAATCTCTGCTCAATTTTTCTGTGACCCTAAAACTGCTCTGAAAAATAGTCTTTTTTTTTTTTTTAATAAAAGAGCAAAAAATTGGTGGCTCAAGCCTGTAATCCCAGCACTTTGGGAGGCCGAGGTGAGGTGATTACCTGAGCCCACAAGTTCAAGAACAGCCTGGGCAACTTGGTGAGACCTTGTTTCTACAATAAATCAAAAAATTAGCCAGGCATGGTAAAGTGCACCTGTAGTTCCTGCTACTTGGAAGGCTGAGGCAGAAGAATCGCCTGAACCTAGCAGGTTGATGCTGGGGTGGCCACAAGCATGCCACTGCTCCGGCCTGAGCAACAGAGTGAGATTCCAACTCAGAAAAAAGGGCCAAAATTATTTACAATAGCAAAAAGATGAAACCAACTGTGCTGCCCATTGAAAGAGGACTGGATTAAAAAAACGTGGTATATATACACAACAGAATATTACACAGCCATAACGAAGGACAAAATTAAGAACTTTGCAGCAATTTGGATGGACTCAGAGGCTATAATAATACTGAGTGATCTATCACAGAAACAAAGAACCGAGTACCCATGCTCTCACTCATAAGCGGACCTTGAACAACTATTGTAATACTATAAGAAAGGGATTGGCAGTAGTGAGAAACTGCCAGGGGAGGGGTTGGGCACACCTCATCAACAAGGATACCTGCACAATGAACATTTGTATACCTAACCCTGAATTGCACCCCATATCTTTAAAATTTTGAAAAATTAAAATTTAAAAGGGCAAAATATTTAGAAAGACACTTTACTAAAGAAAATATAAGCCGGGCTCGGTGGCTCAGCCTGTAATCCCGCGCCTTGGGAGGCTGAGGTGAGTGGATTGCCTGAGCCCGCGGGTTCGAGACCCACCTGGGCAGGCGAAACCTCATCTCTACAATAAATCAAAAAAATTAGCCGGGCATGGTAGCGTGCACCTGTAGTTCCGGCTACTCAGAAGGCTGAGGCGGAAGGATCGCCGGAGCCCAGCAGGTCGAGGCTGCGGTGGCCCGGAGCGGCCAATGCCCTCCAGTCTGGTCGATCTAGTGGGACACCAACTCAAAAAAAAAAAAAAAAAGACTTGCATCCAAGTCTTTTAAAAACTTAAAAACTCTTAAAACTTAACAATATGAAAATAATCCAATTTTTTTAAATGGGGAAAAGAGCTGAACACCTCACCAAAGAAAATGCACAAATGGAGACAAGAAAATAAGCATATGAAACAATGCTTGACATTGTATCACATTATGGAATTACAAATTAAAACAACAATGTGATACTACTACACACCTATTAGGTGGCTAAAATCTAAAACACTGACAGGATCAAATGTTGGTGAAAACATGGAGCAGCAGAACTCTCATTCATCACTGGGTAGGAATGTAAAATGATGCGACCACTTTGGGAGACAGTTCGGTAGTTTCTTACAAAACTAAATATAGGCTTACCATATAATCCAGCAACTGTGCTCCAAGGTATTCATGCAAATGAGTTGAAAACTTAATTTTTTTTGTTTACATAAAAAGCTTCACATGGGTGTTTATGGCAGCTTTATTCATAATAGCCAAAAACTGGAAGCAACCAAGATGTCTTCCAATAGGTGAATGGATAAACAAACTGTGACACATCTATACAATGGAATATTATTCAGTCATAAAAAGAAATAAGCAAACAAGCCATGAAAAGACATGGAGGAAACTTACATGTATATATTTTTTATTTATGTATGTATTTATGTATTTTTTTAAAGATGTTGGGTACAATTCAGGATTAGGTATACAAGTGGTCATCGCACAGGTAAAATTTGGGCCTCCCTTTGGTCCCCACTTTGCCTGGTTTGAGATCAGGTACCCTTATTAATGTTTTGTTGCCCCCCCCACTCCCCATCCCACTCCCCTGGCAGTTTCCGGCTACTGCCAATCCCTTTCTTATACTATTACGATAAATGTTCAGGGTCCGCTTATGAGTGAGAACATGTGGTACTCAGTTCTTTGTTTCTATGATAAATCACTGAGTATTATAGACTCTGAATCCATTCAAGTTACTGTGAAATCCATAATTTTGTTTTTCTTTATGACTGCGTAATATTCCATCTGAATATGTACCACATTTTAAATGTATATTGTTAAGAGAAAGAAGCCAATCTGGGAAGGTGACAGAATGTGTCAGTCCAACTATACAACATTCTAGAAAAGGCAAAACTATAGAGATAGCAATAAAAAGATTAGTAATTAGCCGGGCTTGGTGGCTCAGCCTGTAAACCCCCTGCCTTGGGAGGCTGAGGTGAGTGGGGGGGGCAACAAAACATTAATAAGGGTACCTGATCTCAAACCAGGCAAAGTGGGGACCA
>CAUYQG010130382.1:0-35786 GCA_963574415.1 Tarsius wallacei
TGTAATTCCGGCTACTCGGAAGGCTGAGGCGGAAGGATCGCCGGAGCCCAGCAGGTCGAGGCTGCGGTGGCCGGGAGCGGCCACTGCATTCCAGTCTGGGCGACAGAGTGAGACTCCAACTCAAAAAAAAAAAAAAAAAAAAAAAAAGAACCGGTTTTGGTTATATTTGCTAAGAGTTGTCATAGCAACCATGCAGTCGGAACCTTAGCATAGTAGCTAGGATTTGTGCTAATTAGCTTAGAATAAGAAAGGTATTAGGATTTAAGTTCGTCATTAGATGTTATATATGCATAAGCCTTAGAAGTTATTGATCATTAGAATATTATGATGTTAGAATTGTTGTATTGCCTTAACCAAGCATGGGGAACAGTAAGACAATTTTGGGTTGTTCTTCCTCATGCCTGAGGAAACACCTGGTGGGTGGGGGGGTGCCCCTCATTCACCTGGGTTTGTGTTCACGTTAAAGTCTTGTGATTTAACCCATGAAAATTTAGGATAAAAGGAGCGTGGAAACCTCCATTAAATGGCTTCTGCTCAATCCGTTGAACAGTGGTCCATTCTCTTTCTTTCTCCTTCTTTCTCTTTCTTTCTCTTTCTCTCTCTCTATATCTATCTCTTCTGCAGAATCGGCTTCTGCACTAGACAGGAGTCCAGTCTCTTTGTTCCTCCAGAACAATCGCCGATGCCACCACATCTTCCAGGGACACTCTAAATCTCTCCGCAGGGGCTGGCCCCCTGCAAAAATCTAAAAGAAATGAATAATTTCCTAGATGCATACAACTTACCAAGATTGAACCATGAAGAAATATAAAACCCCAATAAACCAATAACAAGTAATAAGATCAAAACCATAATTAAAAGTATCCCATCAAGGAAAAACCTAGGATCTGATGGCTTCACTGCTGTATTCTACTAAACATTTAAAGAAGAACTAATCCTAATTATACTCAAGCTATTCAAAAAAAAATTGAGGAATAGGAAATATTTCCAAACTCAATCTACAAAGGCAGCATTACCCTGATACCCTGATTCCAGGCAAAGACTCAATGGAAAAAGAAAACTACAGGTCAACTAGAAAACCAAATTCAACAAGACATTTAATAAGATCACCTGCCATGAGCAAGTGAGATTTATCCCAGGGATGTAAGAATGATTCAATGTATGCAAATCAATAAATGTGATACATCACATTAGCAGAACCAATAACAAAAAACATATAATTATTTCAGTAGGTGCCAAAAAAGCACGAAAAATATTTAACATCTCTTTATGAGAAAAACCTCCATAAAATTGGATGTAGAGGGAATATACCTCAAAATAATAAATATATATGATAAACCCATAGCTAACATTATACTGAATGGGAAAAACTGAAGGCCTTTCTCTAAGATCTGGAATGAAACAAGGATGCCCACTTTCACCATTTTTACTCAACATAGTACTGGAAGTCCTGGCCAGACCATTAGGCATGAGAAAGAAAGGGCATCCAAAGTAGAAAGGAAGAAGTCAAATTAATCTTGTTCACAGATGACATGATGGTATACTTAGAAAAGCCTCCACCAAAAACTCTTAGAACTGATAAACAAGCTCAGTAAAAAGATGCTGGATACAAAACCAACATACCCAAATCAGTAGCATTGTATAAGCCAGTATCAAGCAATCTGAAAAAACAAATCAAGAAAGCAATCCTATTTACAATAGCTCCAAAGAATATAAAATACCTGGAAAGCACTTAAATGAAAGATCTATACAAAAAAACCCCTAAACTATAAAAACCTGATTGTGGCAGAGAGGGGCTGATAACAGTTAAAAGTATTCCTTTTGAAGATCAATCAGCAAGCTCTGAAAACCTGCCAGACAGGTTTTGCTTGAGAAAACCAAATAGCCAAGGACAGTTTTCCTGGAGATGCAAAATGGTAACCAATTCACTCTGTGAAGTCATCGGTTTACAACCCCTGCTTGCTATGCATTTCCTGGAGACCATTTGTTCTTTGAAAATCTGATTTTGCTGAGTACAACCTTGTGAATTCCAAAGAAAATGTGTAATTGCTCAACCTGACCCCCCTCCCTTACCTAAAAGAAGGTATAAGACCCCTCTCCTCCCTCCCTGGGGTGCTCAACCTGGGAGCGTTAGCCTGCTGAGTTGTGCAGGTGCTAATAAATAAATCCACTACTTCCTAAAATAGCCTTGGTGTCAGGCCTCTCTGCATTCCCGCTATATGATGAAAGAAAGTGAAGAGAGCACAAAAAAAATGGGAAAAAATATTCCATGCTAATGAATTGAAATAATTAATATTGCCCAAATTACAATGCTACCCAATGTATAGATTCAACGCAATTTCTATCAGATACAGAAAAAGAAATCCTAAAATTTATATGAAACCACAATAAACCCCAAATAGCCAAAGTGGGCAGGATCGCTCAGGAGCAACAAGACAAACCTGGAGGAATCACACTACTTGACTTCAAAATTTTCTACAAAGCTGTAGTAACCAAACCAGCACAGTACTGGCATAAAAACAGGCACACAGGCCAGTGGAACATAATAGAGAACCCACATATAAATTCATGGATTTTTAAAGTCATCTCATCTTTGACAAAGGTACCAAGAGCATGCAAAGGGAAAAGGACAGTCTTTTCAATCAATGGTGCTGGGAAAACCAGATATCCACACACACAAGAATGAAACTAGACCCCTATCTCTCATCATACACAGAAATAAAATAAAAATGTACTAAAGTCTCAAACTATAGACCTGGAACTATGAAACTACTAAAAGAAAACATTGGGGAAATGATCTAGGACATTGGTCTGGGCAACAATTTTTTGTGTAAGACCTCAAAAGCTGTCCGTTGTCTACAAAGAGGCAGAGGCTAAAGGGGTGTTTTATAAGGTTTAGTGGACTGGGAATTGTTTTTTGGAGAAGTTTGCAAAAAGCAATTGTCAGAAGTTTGTGAAGTGGCTGATCGATTGTGGTGTTTTATTTCTTTAAGATAGTGTCAATTAGCAGCAATAGTTGACTGCTTTTTGTTTACCATGGAACTAACAGCACAAGGTTGACTGCTTTTTGTTTACTGCAAATGTTTTGCAGTTGGCTAACCAGTTTTTACAGCTTTTGCTGTTTTCAGTAAGTCGTTGTAACATTTGTAAAATCTCATCCTGAGACTTTCTTCCTCAATATAATTTACTCAATTGATGCTGACCTAATTGGGCCTCATATTCTTCCACAGACAACTAACAGAATGGGAGAATATATTTGCGAACTTTCCACCTGACAAGCAATTAATAACCTTTATAATTAATAATATAAGGAGCTCAAACAATAGCAAAAAAAATCTGATTTAAAATTTAGTATAGTGTTATGATATACTGGTTTCATCAACCCATAGCCCCTTAGGGACGGGTCTCAGAAACAGAACCTCTCTGACCTTCTGCCCTCCTTTCACCTGTCCCAAGATGGGAATCTAATATTGTTCTGCCTTCTGATTTGGGTCTTAAGACCCTCCCCAGAGAGGGTCTGCCCGATACTCTGAGGGAAGGGATGCTAAAGTCATAAAATCCCAAGAGAACAGGGTTGGGGAGCTTCTATACAGCTGAAGATTCATGGAGCGTGACATCCAGGGAGGGCTTGGAACCTCCCTGCCCCTTTCCCCATACTGTGCCCTATGTGTCTCTTCATCTGTTTCTTTTTCAATACCCTTTGTAATAAACTGGTAAATGTAAATAAACATTTCCCTGAGTTTTGTGAGCCACTCCCACAATTTAACCAAACTCAAGGAAGGGGTTCTGGGAACTCCAACTTGAAGTTGGTCAGTCAGAAGTTCTGGAGGCCTGGACTTGAAACTGGTGTCTGGGTAGGCAGGGAGGAGGTAGTCTTGGAGACTAAGCCCTCACCCTGTGGGATCTCACATTATCTATAATATAGGTAGACACTACCTTGTATCTGGCTGGTAGATAGTGTTGAAATTGAATTGGAGGACACCCAGCTGGTGTCTGCTGTTTGGTGTGTAGGGGAGAAACCCTCATACCTTTGGTCACACAAGTCTTCTCAAGAGAAGACATACAGATGGCCAACAGGTATATAAAAAATGCCCAACATCCCTAATCATCAGATAAACGCAAATCAAAACTACAATGAAATATCATCTCACCCCAGGTAAGATGACTTGCATCAAAAAGACAGGGAATAGGTTTGGTCCGGTGGCTCATGCCTATAATCCCAGCACTTTGGGAGGCTGAGGTGAGAGGATTGCCGGAGCCCACGGATTCGAGACCAGCCTGGGCAACTTGGAGAGTCCTCATTTCTACAAAAAAATGGTTAAAAAAAATTAACCAGGTGTAGTAGTATGTGCCTGTAGTCCCAGCAACTCGGGAGACTAAGATGGAAGGGTTGTTTGGGCCCAGCAGGTCAATGCTGCTGTGAAGCCATAATTGTGCCACTATACTTCTGGGTAACAGAGTGAGACTCCAATTTGAAAGAAAGAAAGAAAGAAGGAAGGAAGGAAGGGAAGGAGGGAAGAGAGAAAGAAAGGAGGAGGGAAAGAAGGAAACAGAGAGAAAGAAGAAAAGAGAAAGAAAGGAGGAAAGACAGTAAAGAAAAAAATGAAAGCTGCCAATGATGTAGAGAAAGGGGAACCCTTGTACACTACTTGAACGTAAATTAGTAAAGCTACTATGGAGTCTGTTTCCAAAAAAAGTGTGCAGGTTCCCAAAAAAACTAAAAATAGAACTACCATATGATTCCACTACTGAGTATATATCCAAAAGAAAGGACATTAATATATTGAGAAAACACCCACACTCCCATGTTTATTGCAGCACTATTCACAATAGCCAAAATGTGGAATCAGCCTAAGTGTCCATCAACAGTTGAATGGATAAAGAAAATATGGTACATATATACAATGATATATTACTCGGCTATAAAAAAGAATAAAATCTAGTCATTTGCAGCAACATGGCTGGAACTGGAGGTCATTACATTAAGTGAAATAAGCCAGGCACAGAAAGTCAAATATTGCATGCTGTCACTCATGTGGGAACTTACTTTCATGAAGACAGAGAGTAGACTGGCAGTTACCGGAGGTTAGGAAGGGTAGGGGGGAAAGTGGGATGATTATAAACTGATTAATGGGCACAAATATATGGTTTGGTAGAAGAAATAAGACCTAGTGTTTGATAGATCAGTGATTACAGTTACAATAATCTACTGCATATTTCAAAATAGCTAAAAGAGGAAAAATGTGAATGGTTCTAGCATAAAGAAAAGACAAATATTTAAGGTAATGGTCATCCTAAGTATATTGATACCCTGGTCACCAGAGAACTAACCATATAAACTAGAAGAGAAATAGAAACGTTAGTGTTTTCAAATCCAAGAAAAACAAGTTTAGGGAAAAGAGGTGGTTAGAATTGTGCAATGTGGGCTGAAGGTAGAAGAGAATTAGTCCTGAAGAGAGGTCTTTGGATTCAAGCAGCAAGAGATTATTAGGGACTAAGTAGGCAGAATGATGGTCCCCTTAAGATCTTCATCTCCAGAATCTATGAATATGTTATGTTACACGACAAGGAAAATTAAGGTTACAGATGAAATTTAAGTTGCTAATCAAGTAATCATAAAATAGGAAAATTATCCTGTGTTATCCAAGTGGGTCCGAGTAATCACAAGCGTTCTTAAAACATGGAAGACAGAGGCAGAAGAGTGTCAGAGAGATGTGATGTGAGAAAGTCTTTACCAGCCATTGCTGGTTTTCATGATGGAAGGGGAACTATGAGCCAGGGGATGCGGATATCCTCAGAAAGGTGGAAAAGGCAAGAAAATAAATTCTTTCTTAGTGCCAAAACCAAAACAAACAAACACACAAAAAACAACAAAAACCCAACAACAACCAAAAACCTGCTTACATTTTACATCTTGATTTTAGCCCAGTGAGACCTATGTCAGACTTCTGATCTCCAGAGCTGTAAGATAATACATTTATGGTATTTTAAGTCTCTTGAGTTTCTAATAATTTGTTACAGCAGCAATAGAAAACTGATTTACTGTTCAAAAGGAAATCTTTGTAAAATTTTGGTGGTGAATGATATCTTATGGTGACTTTAAGATTTGACTTACTCCTTCAAGAATCTCTGACAGAAAAATGGGGAAACCAGGATTGCTAATTGCTGCTCTAAAGTCTTGAGCTGGGCATGGTAGCGCACATGCCCAGCTACTTGGGAAGCTGAGGCGAGAAGATCACTTGAGGCCAGGAGTTGGCACCACTGTACTCTAGCCTAGGCAATAGAATGAGACCCACTAACATATACGGGGATGCCAAAAAAAGGTGTGTGTGTGTGTGTATATATATATATATATATATTTTTTTTTTAAATTTTTTTTAGTCAGTCTCACTCTGTCACCCAGGCTGGAGTGCAGTAGCACACTCACAGCCACCACAGCCTCAACCAGCTGGGCTCAGGCAATCCTTTCGCCTCAGCCTTCCAAGGAGCTGGAACCACAGGTGCATACCACCATGACAAGCTAATTTTTTGATTTATTATAGGGATGCAGTCTCATCAAGTTGCCCAGGCTGCTCAAGCAATCCTCTTGCCTCTGCCTCCCAAAGTTCTGGGATTACAGGCATGAGTCACTGTGCACAGCAAAATAATGTATATACATTTTAAGTATGACTTTGCTCAAAAGATGGCATTAATCACATGAATGCTAGCATCACCATGCAACAGGCAGGACACTCAAAGAAAACGGTGGAAGTACGGTTGAGCAAATGTCATGCTATCATAATTTAATTCACTTTCTAAAAGTACTGAAGAGAGGTCTTTGGATTCAAGCAGCAAGAGATTATTAGGGACTAAGTAGGCAGAATGATGGTTCCCTAAAGATGCCTGCATCCTCATCTCCAGAATCTATGAATATGTTATGTTACATGGATGTCTCTTAAAATGTGTATGCATTTTTTGGCACCCCCCACATGTATTATATATAATGTATATATTACATATATAATGTATATATTATATATATATACGGAGGACCCCCCAAAACCTGGGATTTATTTATAAAAAATTGTGTATTTATTCTAACATGTTTAAACTTCAGTCGCTTCAAAGTACTTTCCGTTTGATGCAATGTACCTGTCAAGGTTCCTTTTTCATTGCTCAGAACAGTTTTTGGATTCATCAATTTAGATGCCTTTTAGCGCTTCTGCCGTTTTTTTGTTTCACTTCTTCCACATGGGCAAAAAAGTTTCCCTTTGAGGATTTTTTTTAAAAATCAGAGGAAACAAACCAAAAAAATTGCTCAGGTCGAGATCAGGTGAATAGGGAGGGTGGAGAATGGGGATCATGTCGTTTTGGGTCAGAAACTGTTGAACACTTATTGCGATGCAGGCAGGTGTGCCCATAAATCACCCATTATAAAATGTGCAAACATGTTGAAAGTCTCTCCAAAAAAAATTCACTGAGGCTGAACATAGCTTCTTACAATACCGGCTGGTCCACTGATGCCAAGGGTTTCTGGAACACTTACTTACTAGGGGAAGCCTGTGCTACAAAGGGCACACCCACCAAAAAATAATTCAGCTCTTTTGAATCCCCCCTCATATATTTCATATATAATAATAAAGTGTTATTTAAAGGGCTTTTGAGAATGATAGTCCCGTAATTTAATTGTTGAATCCCACTATGGCATTTAAATATTCCATTGCATTTTTGCTATTCTAAAGGCAGGCTAACCATAGACCCCAACTTGTACAACAAATCTGGGAATACGATTGCCTGCCCTTCCCCTTTGTTCTGTGATTTTAAAAATTTATTATTGTCAGTAACCTATACTTCCTAGCTAATGTCTAGTAACCAGGTAGTATTCATCAATGATTGGGAAAAAGTTATAAAATTATTTTTTGTGCAGTTATTTGACTCAGTGTGGTTTTACAGACAAGAGAACTGAATTTCAGAGCAAATTAATGATTATCTTGTGTCACTGTTTCTTCATCCATCTGCTATTGCCAGAGCTGGCCTGAGCCCAGAAATCTTCTTACTATTCTATCTTTCTTCTCTATTATTACATTTCCCTGTCTGGCTTTAGGATCGGATTGCTTCTGGCTAAAGCCAGACAGGGAAATGTAACAATATGGCAAATAAGAAGGGAGTAGCAGTGAAAGAGTCGTCTGTCATCTTCCCCCACTGTTTTTTAATCACTGACAAATAGTTTCATTTTTACTAGAGCCACACAAAATGGAAAATGCTAATAGCAAACATAATCCTTATTATGTATCAGACATTGCTGTAAACTGCATTATGTAAAATAACTCATTTATTTCTCATATGTTCTGATGGAGATATACTGTTACTATGAACGAGAGACCCTGAGGCACAAAGGGGTTACTTAACTTGCTCACAGTCAGACAGGAGCAGAGTGGGATGTGGATGGGAGCCTACAATTTTTGTGTAACTTTAACACTTCTTTTTATTTTGAATAATTTCAAAGCTATGGAGAATTTGAAGGAATAGTACAGCACACATCCATATACGTGATCTTTCTAACTCCAACAATTATACACACTTGCCACACTCTTTAGCTCCACTGGTGTTTGCGTGATCATTTCAAAGTGACAGGCATCATAACACTCTGGCATTCTTTATTTTTAGAAAATCAGATCAGTGCTATATAGGATTTTGAATACCTTGGTTAAATTCACATAGTCACTGATACAGGACTTCACATTTGAGATGCCGACAAAGGGACAGGACAGTTGAGACAGTGTGGTAGAGTAGCTGGTTCAAATACCTAACAGCTAGCTATATGTTCTGTACTTTAGCTAAATTAGGCCCATCTATTATCAAAACAACAGCATGATGCGGTAATCTTATTGTCCCAATTTTTGCAGATTACCTCAGATATAGGAAGGTAGCTTGCCCGGGGCCACCCAACCAATATGTAGCAGAACCCCATAAAGTCCAGGCTGTATTGTTCCAGCCTTTGAGCTCTTTTCTACTTTATGCCTAGGTAAACACTTCCGGGGGAAAAGTCCAGATTCAAGAATTTTTGCTAACGAACCTTCTTACCGGCAAGGCACATTTAATGAGGAGTATTTACCTGGGTACCCAACCCAAAACTATTTTTAGTTTTCTTTCATTTGCCTTTTCTTCTTTTTAAAAAACCAACAACCCAAATCTAGACGCAACACCAAAGGCAGGAGGAATCTGGAAGACGGAGGCTGGGAGACAGAAAGGGAGGAGGTGGTTACAGGACGTTGCCTGCGGCAGTGGCCCGGTGCATTGTGGGAGTTGTAGTCCAGGCATCCAGAGCATTCCCGTGTAGGGTCCCGGAGAACCTGCCTGCGCTCCCAGAAGCCTCCGGGCCGGCTGGCCGGGAACGCACTTCCGGGGACGCCGAGCGGGAGACGCTCCAGGAGGCTCCTCGGTGTGGGCGAGTGAAATGCCCTGTGTGTGAGAAGCAGGTAGGTGTGGTCAAGACGTTCCGTTTTCTGGTTTTTTTGCATAAGTCGTTGAGGACTTGGTGTAAGATAGTTAAATCGCCGGGCGTCAGGGGCGTTGAAAAACGCTACGGGCAGTAGCGGGAAACTGCCGGGAGGGCAGCGGGGAGGCGGGATTGGCAGTAGTGGGAATCCGCCTGGGGAAGGGGGGGGCACGCCTTATCAACAAGGGTACATGCATAATGGACGTTTGTATACCTAACCCTGAATTGTACCCCACATCTTTAAAAGAAAAAAAAAGAAATAAAAGAAAAACGCTACGGCCATACTTATGGATGTGAACCTTGAGTGAGGAGGTATTTGCTAAAGCCTCAGAAAATTACCGGAGTAGGGGAAGGTGGAGAAGCGTCGCGGAGCCGCCCGGGCGGGAGCTCGGCGGGCCGCGCGGGGAAGGCCCGGGACTGTTTCTGAGGAGCCCGCTGGTGCTGTTGTGTAATGGTGACCGGCCTGCGTGAACACCCACGCGTGTTCAGAGCCGCCTGCGTGCGGGCGCTCTCCGCGGCTCTCCCAGCAGGACTTTTTCTGCCTGCCAGTTCTGGTGCTCTGCGGGACTCAGCGTGAGAAGAGGGGGGACTGCGGGGGCCCTGAAAGCTTGGCTGTCTTTCCTGGAAGCCCGAGCTCTGTGTCCAGGCCTTGCAGTCGCTTAGTGAAAGGCCGGACTTGGTGACCCCACTTGAAACGACAACTCGGGGATCCTGTTGTGTGTGTGTGTGTTCACTGTAATGATTACCTGTGACTCTGGAGGAAGTGGTTGTGCTCGATACTCCTTCGTAAACATTTGCGTGGGTGGTGTGGGAGGACTTGGTTGAAATCCCCAGCAGACAGCTGCAGACAACATTCTGCGTGATGGTCATCATAGGGCTGGGGATGGACGCCTTCGTCCAGGAATCGCTCAGGCGTTTATGGGTTTTCATTCTCATCCTTCCTGTTTGAGGTCAGTGGCATTTGAAGAGAAGTGATTGATGTTTAGAGTAGATTTATGGAAGCATCTTAAAATGGCAGTTTGAGTCATCCATGGAACCATAAATTCAAAAAAAAAAAAAAAGCGTTTCAAATGTACAGTGCAGATCAACTATGCCTGGATTTGTTGTCAGTATCCTTTTTAAAAAGTGTAAAAGAGACAATTCTTTAACTTCCAAGAGAACTGTACAGTATTTCTTCATCCTCCTTATCGTTTTGTAGTCATGAAAAGGATCTCAAAATATCATTAAATATCGATCCTATATTTCCAAGACAGTAAAAGTGATTATTATTTTTTTTTAATCACCCAGGCTGGAGTGCAGTGACATGCTCAAGACCACCATAGCTTCCACCTGCTGGGCTCAGGCGATCCTTCCCCCTCAGCTTTCCAAGTAGCTAGAACCACAGGCCCGTACCACCACGTCCAGCTAATTTTTTGATTTATTGTAGAGGTGAGGTCTAGCCAAGTTGCTTAGGCTGGTCTCGAATCCCTGAACTCAGTCCTCTTGCCTCCACCTCCCAAAGTGCTGGGATTACAGGCGTGAGCCACCAGGCCCGGATAGTAAAGTGATTTTTGTCTTTATTTCTCCTATCTTCTCAGGAAACAAAATGAGAGTTAATTCTTTTCTTCTTTATTTTATATGCAAATAAAGCATGAGTTAAGGAATAATCTGCCTTTTAAAAAATGTACTGTCTGCCTTTTTTAGTATGACATTGCTTTGGTTTTAGGTGACTGCTAATTCTTTTTTCTTTTTTTAATTCAGAGTCTCACTCTGTTGCCCTTGCTGGAATGCAGTGGCATGCTCACAGCCACTGTAGTGTCGACCTGCTGGGATCAGGCGATCCTTCGGCTTCAGCCTTCCAAGTAGCTGGAACTACAGGCATGTGCCACCAAACCCGGCTCTATTTTAAAAAATTATTTTATTTATTGCAAAGACGAGGTCTTGCCAAGTTGCCCAGGCTGATCTCGAACCCCTGGGCTCAGGTAATCCTCTCACTTCCACCTCCCTCATCTGCTGGGATTACAGATGTGAGCCACCATGCCCAGCCTACTTATTTTTTCTAATTTCATGAGAATTCACATTGTTTTACAGTTTTTAGAGAAGTACTATATTAATTTGGGGGCATTTTTCCTGTTTCTTTAGGCCCAAATCATCACTACTGTGTGTTCAGATTTGCATGTGTTTCTTCTAAGCTGCTTAAAGCTATTTCAGAACTCTCAGGTACCTTAAAGGGTAAGTACATCTTTTAATTATGTCTTGTTTCCCTTCTTTTTGGCACCATTTATTTGTCCATCAATAATGACACTTTTTTTCTCTTCTTCAACAAAGTAAAGGAATAGGACAGACCTTTCTTGTGAGTATAATGATTGATGACTTATAGTTTCTAAGAAAATCTAAATTATAGGTAGAAGAGACTCCCAGTGATCCCATCAAGAGTTCATTTAGCTGCTATTCGACATATGTTTTCTTATAGCTATTCCCTGGAATTGTCCCTGAAAAAAATAGTAATGAGTCTGTAGATCCCTAAAGCTCTTAGCCACTGTTTCCGCTTCTGCCTTCTTTGAACTCTATTCAAAAACATAGAAAATACATCATTTTGAAAATATTTTTATTCAAAATTATGTGTTTGATAACATTAATTGTGTACCAAATTTTATCCATCTACTTCTCTGAAAGTCACAGTGGAACAGATTGTAATGACAAATGTGAAGTGGTTTTGAAACAGAGTCTATATCTGACTTGGATCAGTAACTTCAAAGAGAATGGTCTGTCATTCTTGTTATAAGACTATAATCATCTGTGGTTGTATGCTGAGAGTCCAGAAGAAAAGCATGTTTCTAGTTGAAGAAAGTTAATAAGCCTACTAATAATCATTACTAACTTAAATTTCTGGCCATATTCTGGTTTCACAACTACTTTGTGGGCGATTTTACAGATGAAAAATTTTAAGTTCATAGGACATATGTGACTGCTCAGTTTGTAACTGATATTTATGACTGGTATTTGAGTCTTTGGTCTCCTGGACAGCAATACCAAGCTGCCTCCCGGATGGAGACAAGCCCCACTCATCTGTATATATGACCCAGTCTAAAGCTGTTACCTAGCTAGTGATCATGACTGCTTGTCAGATTTGTTAAAGTGTTCTTAGAATCACACATTTTCCACAGTCACTAATTAGGGGTTTTCACATGGCAAAAATATCTTTTTTTCCCCCCCATTGTAATATACATGTAATGTGTAATTGTATATACAGTGTAACATACATATATATTTGAGAGGCATATCCAATTTGTAACATACCTATTAAGTTGAAAACAGAAGAAGCAACACAGAAATAATTTATTTTCTAACCACTGTTGAAGTTAACCAGTGTTGCCATATATAGATAGGTATTTTTAGAAGCATAGTCTGTATATAAGTACCTGGGAATGGCCTCATTTTTCCTGATCACAGGTTTCTGGGGGGAAGAAATGAACTTTGTTTTAAAAAATGGGAGAGACTTTGGCCACTAAGGAGTAGAAAGCAGGGCCACAGTCTATAAACAGACTGGATGCTTCAGAACACAGCATGGAATGAATTCCCCAAATGAAATGCATGGAGCTCCTGGGAATGGCCTCATTTTTACTGGCCAATAAGGAATGCAAAGCAGGGCCACAGTCTATAAGCAGCTTGGATGCTTCAGAACACAGCATGGAATGAATTCCCCCAAGTGAAATGTTCTAGCTGACACTAGAGTAAATTTATAATGTTCTCTGTGTATCCTGACCACTGATATGGACTCTCCATTTGTTTGTTCATTCATTCATCAAATAATTAAGTGCCTTTTATATGCCAGTGTTGGACATAGTGAACAAAACAGAGGGATCTCTGTCCTAGGATTCACAGACTGATGGGAAAGAAAAACACTGAACAAGGAATTGTAAGAATAATCACTGCTTCCAAAGAAAGAGTACAAAGGTGCTACCAGAGCATGTAACCAGGCCGTAGAGGAAGAGTTAATGATGAGGGAGGTCAGGCAAGGCTTAGGGCGAACTTCCCTGGAAACTAGAAAGATGAATAGCTGTTAGCTAAGCAAAAAATAGATTGGGATTAAGAAAGTTCTAGGAGAAAAAAGAACATGAGGGAAAGCTCTTAACCAAATTAGAAAGTGGAAAATTTGGGAAGTTGAATGAAAAGCAGTGTGGCTGCATAGCCTGTAGTGTGTCCATTGGGAGAGGAGTGCATGAGGTTGAGAACGTGACAGAAATCAGATGGTATGAGCTATGGGGAGGATTGGAAGGAAACTATAGAGATTTCATTCTGCGTGAAATGGGGAGTTATTGAGTGGCGAGAAATGGAGTGACATAATCAGATTTGCAACTGGAAAAAATAATTCTGGATTCAAAATAATTGACGTAGCACACGAGTAGAGGTCTTGTTTACTTTTTCAAGTATGAACAAATCCTAATCTGGAAGTCACCATTATTTTTCAATTAATGTTTTAATTAAATATATTCCTCTCCTACAAAATGTTA
Source organism: Tarsius wallacei (assembly GCA_963574415.1). Lineage (NCBI taxonomy): Eukaryota > Metazoa > Chordata > Mammalia > Primates > Tarsiidae > Tarsius > Tarsius wallacei. Next base: position 13,972 of record CAUYQG010130382.1, read on the forward strand.
CTTTACCCTTCTAGTGGGATTTGTGGCTTATTATCAGATCATAGGTATGTGGAATTAAGATCAGGGCACAAAAAGTGAAGCAGCCAAAAGAAGTTATAAGGAGCTAGACATTAATTCTAGCATCAAGGTTGAAAAGTAGTTTTAAAATTGAGGTTAAAAGCATTTCGGTTCTGAAAAAATGCCATGGTACCTTTGTTGATTGTATAAATAGGATTTACATCATTCTGTGAAATTTGAGCTAAGAATGCTTCATCAAAAGCAAGTTCAGAGGAGTGATAGAACACGTGTCTTGATTTGATTCAAGATATAGGTTAATATACTTAATACTGTAATGGCCCACTGCTTATTAAAGTCATTTAGTAGTCTGTAGACTGAGAATTACAGGAACGTATTTATTTATTTATCTATTTAGAGTGGAGGTGTTACTCTGTCACCCAGGCTGGAGTGCGGTGGCACAGTCATGGCTCATTGCAGCCTAGACCTCCTGGGCTCAGGTGGTCCTTCCACCTCAGCCTCTTGAGTAGCTGGGACTGTGGGCATGCCACCACACCTGGCTAATTTTTATGATTTTTTTTCTTCTTTTTTTTTTAGAGACTAGGTCTTACTATGTTGCCCAGGGCAGTGTTGAACTCCTGGGCTCAAGCGAGCTCTCACTTTGGCCTACCAAAGTGCTGGAATTACAGGGGTAAGCCACAGCGCTTGTCCAGAATTTATTAATTAATAACAAAGTTATACATCCTGGAGTTGTTTTTCATTTCTTTTGCACTGCAGGGATTATTGGTAGTGAAACTTGGCTGGAGAAATTTCAGTTACATTGAAATTCCATGTATTTGTTTTCTGCCTTTGAAAGTAAGAAGGAATTGTGATTGTGTTAGGACTTTGGGTTATTTATCTGAAGAGTTGTGAAAATTTGAAGGAAACACAAGGAACCTTTTTCTTATGTCTTCACAACTTTAATAAAATCCCTATTCTCCTTTATTGCTCAGTCTTCAACTCTGGATGATAAATTTGTATGAACAAGTCCCTTATTTGGTTACTTTGCTAACACCTGGCAGTAATCACTTGCTATGTCATAATCTTACAGTTGATTCACCATCAACATTTAGAGTTTGCATAGAATAGCCCATTATTTTCATAAATCTGACTGTAAGCAATTGGGAGCAAGATCCAGATCCCAGTGGTCTCAGTGTCTTTCCAGGGCCTAACAGAGTGTTTTGCATATGCTAGATGCTCATAAATACTTGCTGAATGAATGATTGCTTAGTAACAGCTACTTCCTTGTCCAGTTCTACATTACCAATGGCCTGCCTTTGTGAATTACTGTCGTCTTTGTACAGATCCTACTACTCATTTATTCAAGTAATCTGAGAATGACTTGTGAGCCAGGCATTGTGCATAGTGCTTGCAGTGTATGGAGAAGACCGGTGAATAAGCATAAACCCACAGGGAGCTAAATTCTGGAGCTTGGCATTGTTAGTAGTCTTTTCCAATGTAAGCGTAGTCAGATCGGCACTAGTGTTTTCATTGCTGGACTGAGGTGTTTGCTTGCTAAGATTAAGCAAGACAGTTTCCAATTTGCATGAAAAAAATAAATTAAGACTATAAATTTAAGTCTTTTTATCCATAAAAGTGACTTAAACAATTGCAGCTTCTGATAATACTGAAGGCAACAGAATAAACAACTAGTAAACTAATATTAATGGAAAACTTAGAACTAATCATGTTTAACTTGAGGACTTAAAAATGGCCATTTTTTCTTAAACTCTGATATTATAGTGTATATTTGTATAGTTTGTATATGTATACATAGATATCTGTACACATGGGTATTTTGTTGCTAGTAAAAATATTTTTAAAAATTAGCCGGGCGTGGTAGCGTGTACCTGTAATTCCGGCTACTCGGAAGGCTGAGGCGGAAGGATCGCCGGAGCCCAACAGGTCGAGGCTGCGGTGGCCGGGAGCGGCCACTGCACTCCAGTCTGGGTGACGGAGTGAGACTCCAACTCAAAAAAATAAAAAAAAAATTATTTCTAAATCATATGACTGGATTTAACATGCAGATAACATTGTTTTTTAAAGAACATTGTGCCTTCCTACTGGAATACACATGAAAATCACATCCTAAGCCAGTTTCCTAGTATTTTGGTCATAGTTGTCATTTTGATTCGGACCTCCTGGCAATGCTACTTCACCATCCCAGCAGAAAATATTTGATTCTGTAAGGGATGTTGGATTCTCTGAACACCACCATACTGTATCCAGAAATAGAAGTCATTCTCAACTTTGCCTTTTCATTATTGTCTGACCAAAAAAAGTAAATGTACTACTTTATTAAAATAGTCTGTTCTGTTGCCTCATGGGGGCATTACAGAAGGCAGAGAATATACATTTGAGTAGTGCTTTGAAAGTGAGTTTTCAGACCCTTGAAGAAATAAAGCTGAGTAAGATACTGGCTTTTATAGGTTATCATATATAGAAAAAGAACACAAACATTTAATTTTAGATGAGAGAAAGTCCTGGCTACTCTTTTTCTTATAATAACGTTAATAGAGATAGGATGTTTTAAAGACATCTTTGCATTCATCTTACATGAACAGTAGTAGTATAATAACCAATAAGTACTGTAGATTTTCCTGAAATGCATTTGGCTCATCTTGAATCAGCCAGGAAGTGGTTGAACAGAGTAATTTCGGAGATCTTTGTTCTTATCTTTTCATTTGACTAATTCATTGGAGCTGAGTCTTTACTTTTTATAACTTCCCAGTGTGCCTAGTATTTTGTTTCCTAGTATTCCTAGATAAGAACAAAGATCTCTGAAATTACTCTGTTCAACCACTTCCTGGCTGATTCAAGATGACCCAAATGCATTTCAGGAAAATCTACAGTACTTATTGGTTATTATACTACTACTGTTCATGTAAGATGAATGCAAAGATGTCTTTAAAACATCCTATCTCTATTAATGTTATTATAAGAAAAAGAGTAGCCAGGACTTTCTCTCATCTAAAATTAAATGTCTGTTCTTTTTCTATATGATAACCTATAAAACCCAGTGTGCCTAGTACATAAGAGAGAGATCAGTTTGCTTTTTTCTTATTTAACATTCATTCAACAAATGTTCTTTGAACTGCTCTGATGTTTTAAGCACTTGAGGTTATATTGCCTCATTGAATCCATAGAACAAGACTGTGTGGCAGGCACTGTTATTTTTCCCATTTTATAGATGATGAAAGTGAGGTACAGGGAAGCTCTGCAGCTGGCCCACCAAGGTCACTCGGCTAATAAGTGAGGAGGTAGGGATTGGAATCCAGGCAGTGTGACTGAGTTTGCTCTCAACCACTGTGCTCACCAGCAGTGCTTCTTTCCCCACGCTTTTGCCTGTTATAAACCTCCTTCACTCTGCTGCATGAGCAGTTGAGGCTGAATTTTTGGTGTTTACAGCTAACTGATGGTTGATAAGTACTCGGCGCTTGCTGTATATGAGTGCCTGACACATAAGAAATGTTAATAGATGTGTGTTGAAAGAATCATTATTGACAGCCAAGAGAATTTGAGGTGCAAATTGTAAGAGAATTTGACATTATTTTGATTATTCCTCCAACTGGGAAGAAAAATACTGATGGCTAAAGATTTTAATTGCTGTGTGATGCAGTCGTGATAACCAAACATATGTGCACCTGTGCTCTGAGGTTGCACATATGCATTGATATGCATTTCTGTTGTACATATAGGAAACAAGGGAGAGTTTCCTGCTTTGCATTGTCATTTCATCATTAGATGTGCTGTCAGTTGACACCACCTTTCCTGCTCTGCTCTCCTGTTGTTTCCTTACAGTTTGTCCTCCTGGGTTTCACTTGGCTGACAGTACTGCACAAGCCTGCCTGCCATGGGCTGCCGGGATGTCCACGCAGCCACCGTCCTTTCCTTCCTGTGTGGAATCGCCTCCGTAGCAGGTCTCTTTGCAGGGACTATGCTTCCCAACTGGAGAAAATTACGATTGATCACATTCAACAGAAATGAGAAGAACCTGACTGTTTACACAGGCCTGTGGGTGAAATGTGCCCGGTATGATGGCAGCAGTGACTGCCTGGTGTATGACACTACTTGGTACTCATCAGTTGACCAGCTGGACCTGCGTGTCCTCCAGTTTGCCCTCCCCCTCAGCATTCTGATTGCAATGGGTGCCCTGCTGCTCTGCCTGATTGGAATGTGCAACACTGCCTTCAGGTCCTCAGTGCCCAACATCAAACTGGCCAAGTGCCTGGTCAATAGTGCAGGTTGCCACCTAGTGGCTGGGCTGCTGTTTTTCCTGGCAGGTATTGTTTGCCTCTCTCCATCTATCTGGGTCATCTTTTACAATATCCATCTGAACAAGAAGTTCGAGCCAGTATTTTCATTTGACTATGCAGTGTATGTTACTATTGCTAGTGCAGGAGGCCTGTTTATGACTTCCCTTCTGCTGTTTATTTGGTATTGTGCTTGCAAATCTTTGCCTTCTCCCTTCTGGCAACCACTGTACTCCCATCCCTCCAGTATGCATACCTACTCACAGCCCTATTCAGCACGCTCCCGCCTCTCTGCCATTGAAATTGACATTCCAGTTGTTTCACATGCTACCTAATGAGGAAATAATTGTTAAAGAAAACTTCTTGTAGCCTCACATTCCCTTTGTGCAAGGAGCTCTTTTGGACCAGTATACATTTTCCTTTGTTTCTGATCAGTGAAGCCAAATTTGTATGTCCTGGTAGAATGAAGTGCTGCTAGTTTTTATAAAGAAGTACATTATATTAAATGTGAATTATTTTATCTTGCTTCTTATGCTGGAAGGATTTTTAGCCTCCATATTGATATGTGATCAATTCTTTGATTGGAAAGGATATGTGCTGCAATTGAGGTGATTTAGAGCGACATGTTTAAAGAATGATGGTATATACAATCTTTGTGGCTATTTCAGAGTATTTTCCTTTTTCTATAATACCTTAAACTTGGAAAAAAGGCAATTTCAAATGTAATAAATTTATTTCAGATAAGGTTAATATTTTAACAGTAATCAATAATTTATCTAAAGGCTATATAACTTTTTGTACTTCTCTCTTGGAGTTAATTGTATGAATAGGCATCAGTATGGTAAAGGTTATTTTCTTTTGTGAGTTTCTTCTACCTCATGCCAGTGTTTAAAAATAAAATGCATTTTAAATGATGTCAGAATCAGACTAACATTCTAAATACTTGCTTATGGATAACATTTAATATAATTTTTAAAGTTAATGACTCTATGAATTGTACTGTTGGTACTAAAATGTGTTATATGATAGGTTAGTGTTTTCCCTGAGGCAGAAAACCTTTTTTTTGAGATATCTTCATCAAGCAGTACTCATGCCTATATGTAACCTCTTAGTGGCTAAGAGAAATAAACAAAAGGGCTGTAATGGTTTGGTTTTTTTCAGACATAAATTGGTAGGGGATGAGAGTCTTTTTTTTTTTGGTTACAGCATTAGAGATTTACTTGGTGATGGCCTTTGGAGACATGGGTGAAATAAGGTGTAGATTTACCATGACCACGTTCACTCTTGACTGTGTTCCTGCCCACATCACTGATTACTTCCTGATGTACTTAAGCCTGCTCAACACTTTAGTAGGTGCTGTAGAAGATACATGAAAATATGAGATCTGGTCTCATATGGTGAGAAGATCAGACTGTTAGGGAATAGTCATTGGCAGCTGGCCTTAGCTTCTCAATCATTGATCTATTTATTTCAAACAGAGACATGACTTTCTGGCAGACAGACAGACTTCACGACACCAACAATATCCTGGACCTTGAAATTCAGTTTATTTCAATCCATTGGATCCTAAGGGCACCTATGTTTGCCGAGATGTTGTAATGGTACTATATCAGATTCATGAGAATGGGCAAATGCGGTAGAGAAATTGTTGTTCCCTTTCCACCTCTGAAAGTATGATGATGGAGGGAGTTTTTAAAATCTCTCTTATGAGGTAACAATTAGATTAAACCATGTTAAAACTGAGATGAACGCTTAGAAATTCAGGGATGTTGGATCTTAAGCCTTATGAATTTGAGCTGCTCATTTAATTGGTGTAATTTGCTACATATTATTAGTACTATGCTCATAAAGATTTTGCTTTATTAACCATTACGTACTTTACAAACAGCTAGTTATAAGGTAAACAGATTATTATGCCTTTTTGTGAACCTGAGTATGATTCTGGTATTTGTGTTGATGTATTTGGTACTTTTGTTTTCTACTTCCAACACTAATTTGTATATAACAAATCCAGTTGTATAATTTTTAAATGCCATTAGTAGAAAGCACACAGGGTTATGGTTTTTCAATTAATATCAAGCTTCTAATTTATTTCAGTTCTGATCTTTTTCATTTTTCTCAGATGTAGCTGAGTCTTGATCATTCCAAGACAATGGCAGGTGGAATTTTTAGGTGAATATTAATTTTCCCCCTTTGCTAATTAATTTGAGCCCCCTATCTCACTAAACTTTTGTCCAGAAAGATCAAGAATTCCACCATCCCCTTGGTCCTTTGCATAAACAATGTTAAAGAAAATAGACTCAGCTATTAAGATACTAGGTAGTTTTTAGTTTACATAAACATTAAGCTTTCCTCCAAGAATCTTTTGGCTTTGTAATTTATAGCCTCACATTGGTATTTATTATAGATTCACTAAGCAAAAGAAACAGCTGCTTCCTTATTGTCTTCTTTTTTAATTTTTATTTTTTAGTGTTTCTCATTTGCTATCAGTATCTATTTTTTAAAGCCATCAAAGGAAAGCAAGTAATTACAGTTCTTTTTAGTCACTGTGGAGCACTCATCAGGCTGTCATTGTGATGAGAGAGGATAGCTTTTTGGTTGTTAAAAGCCTATTGATGTGAAAGGCCTTTCATGGAAACCAACTTGGAAAACAATCTCAGATGTGGTATGGTGTACCAGATATGGTTTATCCAGCCACCAGAGTAAAAACAAGCAAACCGGTGTTTACTTGTGTATATACGCTATAATGGATAGTATGTTTGCTGTAAACGGCAATGTAAAACCTCAATGAAAGTGTACTGTACTTCTTGATGTTTATTAAAAGATGTATTTTTATAAGTTTTTGCTTCTGTTTTTTTCCAGTGCTTTAAGGTGAAATATTTTGAGAAGTGTTTCTCAGGTATATGTAAAATTGAAAAAGACACAGTTCTATTTAAAGCCCTAGAGAATAGGAACAAGAAAGGAATCAAAAAACATGGAATTATTATTCTAGAAGTGTCAAGACCCTTCATCCTTTTTAAGAGTGGTCCTAGGAGTTTACTGGGCTGCTTTAACAGTCTGCAAAGAAATACTGAATGAACTTTTGGACTAGATTTGCCTTATCACTGGAGTTTTCTCGTGGTCTGTGATCTTGGAGATTGGGAGTTCTCAAGCATTTGAGTAGGGGACCTTTCCTTCCTCTTCAAAGCTCAAGGTTGGAGAATTGGTTCTGACTGGCAAGTCCCCAGTTGCTCACACTAAAGCACAACAATCCAGAGCCTGCCTCAGTTCTGTAGTTTTCACTAAGGGATGGTAGAAAAGCCTTTCATGCTAACCAGATGCATCAGAGACTGACTTACCAACCAGAAGTGAGAAATACACATTGCTTGCAACTATTAGCCAAGACCAGTTTTTAAAAACACCCCTGCACAGAGTTCCTTGGAGGAAAGACTGATTGCAGTGCTGGAGCGGGGAAAGTACAACATGAGCCCAGCACATTTCATTCTGCCAAATCTGGGACAATTTGAACATAAAAGTAAATAATAGTAATGAGTTATAACCCACTGAATAAAATAAAAGTTAATGTGTCCATGCTGATATAAATAAATGAAGAAAGAAAAAGCTCTTTCTGACAATGAAGTGCCAAATAGTAAGTGTAGAAAAGATGATAGGGAAACATCAATCGAGTTCAAACTAATTGAATAATGATGAGAAACAGGATATTTACTTAATCTCAAAGAACAAAATGGCTTGTTAATTTCAGAAGGGAAAATCACTTTTATAGTGGATAAACTTGGGAGATAAAACCTTAACTGAGTGATCAGATTTGTCACCAATAATGAGACAAGGCAACATCAGGTACCTCCTGATATGATGCAGTGAGAAGGCCACAACATTGTTCTTGTGGTATTGCTTGAGTCTCATTTTGAGGGGACATGCAGCTCACTGGTCCCATTTCTGCTTTTTGTGCCCTTGTGTCTCACCTGACCTCAGACCTCTTCATTTTTATAAAAATGCATAAAAACTTAGTCTAAGTTATCTTCAAAATATTTTATAAAATAACTCTTTTTAAAGAATTTGTGTCAGGTCTTCTGTCCTAAAAACTAAAAAGGGAAAGGCCCTGCAGAAGAGTTTAAATCAAAGTCAGAACCATAGGACTGGATTTGATCAGGTTATCCCACACACACTGGAGAAGCCTTTCTCTTCTCTGTACCTGCCCTCTGTACTAGCCAAGGAAGGTTCTGTGTCCCATAACATGCAGAAGCCCTTTAAATCTCACTACAGGACTGTGGAACTTGCGGAGAAAAAGCACATTTATATCCTTCCTCGTATTCATATCCAAATCTACTATTAATGGGAGATTTCTGTTTGCTGTATTTTGTTTGGAAATATGACAATGTTTCAGACTGTTCTGTAAAAAATTATTCAACTTTTTGGGGAAGAAAATGGGAGGGTAGATGAGAAGGAAAGGAGAGAACATTTTTCTTATTTTGTATGAAAAACCCAGGGTGACTGGGCCTGTTAGCAAGAGTCTAGCAGTCATGATTTTGGGGTGGTACTTGTTCACTGAAATCCTCTTAGAAAGATGGAATATATATTCATGTCTCTAGGATTTTTGCTTTATGGAAAAAGGTGACAGATTCTCATTAAGAGAAAAAGGTACTAGTGGCCTATTTCCAAGATTTTTACTCTCAACAATGTGAGAGGAAACCTCTACTAAATAAATCTAAATAACCCACTTAGATTTTTAAATAATTTTTGCCTTTTCCCCCTTTTTTAACCTCACTCTAAGAAGATAATCTTGTGGTGTGGAAGGTCCAGATGGGTTTTTAACACTAGGAGGTTGTGGCAGGCAGCGTGGACTCCCAGATCCCAGCAATCTTCTTCTGGGGAGAGCAGGTGCCTTGGGAAGCCTGTCTTTACCTTTTCTGGCCATGTGTATGCAGTCTTAGACTCACCTGGACCCTTGTGTTCCTGAACTGCCAACCTCCTCTGGCTGCTTCTGCTTTAAGAACTTGAAGGTAGCAGTGGAGTGCTGGAGCCAGGTGGTACTAGCCCACAAGAACCAATTGTGCATATCTCACAACTCCTCATTTGGTGACATCATGTTGGTAGCTGGATGGAAGTACTCATGCCCCAGAAACTGGTAAAAACTACAAGTTAGGGCTTTTCTTTTCCCTGAGAGCTGGCTGTTAAACATTTACCAGCACACCACTGCTCAGGTGAGATTAGTTTATTGAGTTTCAGGTGAGTTGATGAGGAAATGAGTAATAGCAAATGCTGAGAGTTGTAAAACTTTATCTGTGATAAAGGGACTGTCTGAAATAACCTCCTTGCAGCTCTCTCGTATCCCACCACAAATTCAGCATGTACACGAGGAGCAGAATGATCCTAATAAAATGCAGCTGTGACCTAGTCGCTCCCATCCTTAGAATAATTCAACCCTCAGAGAGTGGGTCTTAGGCAGTAGTACACATAGGAGTACATCAAAGAATATAGGGTAAAGCAAACTGCCTGGCATAGCACAGACAGACAAGAGTTGTCTAAAAGAATTTTTTCACCATGCTCAGAGCTGGTTGGTCTCTTAGTGATTACTGACACTGACAGTGTCTTACAAGACCAATGTGTGAAAAAGAATGCAAATTTAATAATAAGTGATGGGGAATATCCCTTTTCTGCAACTAAGTGGTCACATTCCTTATTCAAGGAGTATTTGTTTCATGAATGGTGGAAACTGTCACATGACAAATGTGATAGCTAGCCTCTAACATGGTCCCCAGTAATCCCGCTTTCTGGTATTCATATTCTTGTCTGGTCCTTTCCCCCACTGTGCAGGGCTGACCTGTGTTACCAGTAGGATTTTACAAAAATGATGGCATGTGACTTCTGAGGTTATAAATCATAAATGACATTATAGCGTCTGCCTTTGTTCCCTCTTGGATCACTTACTGTGGGGGAAGCCAGCCACAATGTTGTGAGGACGTGCATAACCGTATGATTAACATAGGAGGAACTGAGGCTTTCTGGTAACAACCAGTACCAATTTGCCAGCCATGTAAGGGAGCCATCTTGGAAGCAGATTTCCCCAACCCCAGTCAAATGTTTAGATGATTGCAGCCCTGGCCAGCATCTTGAGTGCAACCAGACTCTGGGCCAGAATCACTCAGCTAAGCTCTCCCCAGCAGACCCACACAAATTACATGAAGTAATGCTTATTGTTGTTTTAAGCTGTTAAGTCGTGGGGTGCTTTGCTATGCAGCAAAAGATAACTAGGCCGGGCTCGGTAGCTCAGCCTGCAATCCCAGCCCTTTGGGAGGCCAAGGTGAGTGGATTGCCTGAGCCCACGGGTTCGAGACCCGCCCAGGCAACTTGGCGAGACCTCATCTCTACAATAAATGAAAAATTAGCCGGGCGTGGTAGCGCGCCTCTGTGGTTCCAGCTACTTGGAAGGCTGAGGCGGAAGGATCGCCGGAGCCCAGCAGGTCGAGGTTGCGGTGGCCAGAAGCAGCCACTGCGCTCCAGTCTGGGCGACAGAGTGAGACTCCAACTCAAAAAAAAAAAAAAAAAAAGATAACTAATACAAAGCGTAGAGAAAATGCAAGTTGTCTTACCCTTGTTTTTTACTTACAAATCCTGCCTTTGCCAGTCACATATCAAGAGACTAGCAGCCTGTGTTTCTATGTTTATGTATTTGTTTTTGTTTCCACAGATGCCTCTGAAATCTTTATTAGAAGCAAAGGCACTCAGACTGCCAAGAGAAATGAGCAATGCTTCCATCATGGTGTAGACATGAATCATACCAAGGACAAATAGAAGCAACCCCTGCATACCGTCTCTTCTGCTGGATCTGTGCATCTGGCAGGCACTGTGACATGGAGGCAGGACCAGTTTCATGGGTCCAAGACTTATGTAGTTACAGAACAGTACACTCAGAAGAGCCCTGCCCTTGTTTTAATATTCTGTAGTTGCTGCCTTGAAATTCTTCATTTTTGAACAAAGAACCCTGCATTTTCACTTTGCACTGGACCTCACAAATTATGTAGCCCAGAGAGTTCTCTGGGGAAGGCAATATGCCAACTTGGGAGGTAGACAGGCTTGGAATTCCATCCAAACTGCCTCTGAACTCGCTACACAATGAGAAAATTACTTACCCTCTGAGCTTCAGGTTTTCATCTGCAACAAGGACAATGCCATTTACCTATTAGGGTTATTGTGAGGATGAGACGTTGTAAAGGAGTGCAGGTAAAGCACCTCAAACAGAATATGTGGCTTCACTGTAATTATGATTCATAAAAGCCAAGTCTGTGTATTGGATCCTAATTGATGTCAGTGCTGATCAGAAAGCATCTTGGGAAAAACATCTCTATTTTACATTTTCAGGAAGCTATGGCTTCACTTTGCTGCTGCTGTCACTTTGGCAGGATCCTCATGGCTTCTTATGATTGCAGTTGTAGTCATAATAGAAACTAGGAAAATTAGCAGTCCTTTTAAATATGAGCTACTTCTTGTAAAGTAGTTATGCTTTTCATGATTCCATACCAAAAATGAAGTCTGAGAATTTCCCTGATTCTTTAAGACGATATTACAGTGACTAGAACACAAAATTTTAAAAATACATGTGGAGCCCTTTCGCTAGCCTGGAACAAAGAATTTTTGCACTGTGCATTGTTCCCACTATCAGGGCAGCAGGTCTGCGCTCTGTTAAACCAACCCCCAAATAGCTGCAGACAGAGAAACTTCCTTGTTTATTACTTTCAAAGAGTGATATTGGAGCACTGATTTAACAAACCCAAACCAATCTTTAGTACTGCCACGATGGGCTCAAGTAGTTTCTACCTTGGGGAGAGGACAGGGAGCCAAGACAGACCCTGACATTTCACAGGATTGAGATGATGTACCACAAAACAACACACATAATATTTTATCTAAATACTGTCTATTCTCATTATTCACTAGTTATTTTCTAAAAAGTAGCTGTGAATACTGAACCATTGTTCTTAGAGGAAATACAGAGTTAGGTCACAATCTCTGGTCACAATGTTTCCTTTTTTTTTGAGTTGGAGTCTCATTCTTGTCGCCAAGGCTGGAGTGCAGTGGCACACTCATGGCCACCCCAGCATCGACCTGCAGAGCTCAGGCGATCCTTCTGCTTCAGGCTTCCGTGTAGCTGGAACTACAGGCGCACGCCACCAAGCTTGGCTAATTTTTTTTTTAGTTATTGTAGAGATGAGGTCTCGCCAAGTTGCCCAGGCTGGTCTCAAGCCCGCAGGCTCAGACAATCTACTTGCCTTGGACTCCCAAAGTGTTGGGATTACAGGCTGAGCCACCGAGCCTGGCCCACAACATTTTCATCAGTTGATCAGTACATAGTCGTATGAGTGTTTCTGTTTAATGACAACTACTTAATGCACATTGTTGATTCATTAACATTGAACTCATAACTAGCAGTACTGTAAGTCATGCCTAAAGGAAGCTTACCTAATACATGTATTTTCCTCAAGGCACATCATAGCCTTTTGACTGGGAACACTAGACAGTCCTTCCATGGAGGCTGGGTATAGTGGCTCATGGAGGCTGGGTACAGTGGCTCATGCCTGTAATCCCAGCACTTGGGGATTCTTCAAAGAAGAGAAAATTGATCCAGAGCATTAGTTAAGAGATGCGCACAGATGTGGTACTGGGTGCTGGGTGCTATCACATCATTTTCTTTTTTTCTTTTTTTTTTTTGGAGCTGGAGTCTTATTCTGTTGTCCAGACTGGAGAGCAGTGGCACGCTCACAGCCACCGCAGCCTCAACCTGCTGGGCTCAGGCTATCTTTCTGCCTCAGCCTTCCAAGTAGCTGGAACTACAGGCATGCGCCACCACGCCTGGCTAATTTTTTGATTTATTGTAGAGATGAGGTCTCGCCAAGTTGCCCAAACTGGCCTTGAACACGTGAGCTCAGGCAATCCTCTCACCTTGGCCTCCCAAAGTGCTGGGATTATAGGTGTGAGCCACCTCACCTGGCCATATCTCATCATTTTCAAGTAAAATGCAGCAGAGACCACACATTTGGGAGAATTGAGATTTCTGTAGTTTCAGGGTTTTGTCTTACAAACTGGGCAACTTTGGGCAGCATCTGAAATTCCCTTTTCTTTTTCTCAGTTTCCACACCTGTTAGTTAAGACCAATAATATTCATCTTCTTTTAAAGTGTGGTTGTGAGCACGTAGTGGATTTTTCTTTAAGGTCTGGCTTACTGTTACTAAGTCTTGGGGCTGGGATTGAAGAAGGTGAATCAGGTGTCCTATTATGTATTAGATTCTTCCTTTGTGGTTGGTTTACCTCCCAGGGAGAGAAAATGATGCTAAGTTCATGCTAATATTTGGATTTGAATAATTAGCATGTTTTCATTCAAAATCCATTGTGAAGCCAGATGTGGTGACTCACCTGTAATCCTAGCACTTTGGGAGGCTGAGGCAGGGGAATTGCTGGAGGCCAGAATTTCAAGATCAGCCTGAACAACATAACAAGACCCTGTCTCAAAAAAAAAAAGAACATTAGCTGAGTATGGTGGCGTGTACCAGTAGTCCCAGCTACTTGGAAGGCTAAGGCAGAAGGATGGCCTGAACCCAGGAGGTTGAGGCTATGGTGAGCTAGGATTGTGTCATTGCACACCAGCCTGGGCAACAGCATGAGACCCCGACTCAAAAAAAAAATCCAAGGAAAGAGAATATAACCATAAGCATTTTCTGGTTAAACTGCTATTCTAAGTAAAAGTAATCGGATCAGTAGTTTAAAGCCCCGCCCCCACTTCTATTAGGATTCTGAGGGGAAATGGGAATGAGAATAACACTTAACCTCTCATGCAACAGTCTTGGGGGACTGGCCCAGTGAAAAGTTGGTTCCGCTGTGGTGTACAGGAGTTGGGTATGGAGGAGACACTATCAAAAGACTTGACTCTCAGCCAGCCTGGAGATGCCATACTGCTTTTCCACTATGTTAAGTTAAAGATGCAGCCCTAACCTTTTAGTTCTAGTGTAGGAAATATGGAATGTACACACATGAGGCATGGTCCAGGAAGAACCTTCCAAATTTACCAGTTATTGGCCTTGTCCACCCTACATAGATGTGTGCCAAAGCTATGAGTGTTCCACTCTGAGGCAAGGGGTTTGGGGAGAGGGCAGTGGCACTGATGCCATTCTATCATTTTGGTACAAATTTGTTCACAAACTCAATAGTCAGACTTACTTTCCTCATTTTGAAGTTCCTAAGGTTAAATAATATTTAGTTGAAACTATAGATAGGCTAGAGAAAATTGATAATAGGCTGTTAGTATTTTTTATTATTACAAAAAATAGTTATTCAGGAGAATATAAAATAAAATAATGTATATATAAACCTGCTTTGAAAATTGTAGAGTGACCTATAGATAGAAGGTATTAGGAATTGACTGGTGTTCTATAACTAAACATACCTACAAATCATACTTTGTTAATGTAATTTATTTCAAATAAAAGTTGCCTATAAATAACGATATCTTTGGGTTTGGTATTCTACATTTTGTTTTGCCTAGATGAGGTCTCCTCAGCCTTGTTCATAATTATAGTTTTATCCTTGAGATAAAACTAAATTAATAAGCAGCTATTTCTGAATGTTAGCACTTAGCATTATTGATTCACTTCCTATTTAACTTGTATCTCTTGCTTCTTTCTTTGATGAAGAAATTCTTGGGCAAACCCCTTGGGTCCCCTCCCACTGTGGGAGCTTTTCTGTCCTTTCAATAAATCCTGCTTTGCCAAAAAAAAAAGAAAAAAGAAAAAAAATTCTTATTTTATGCCAAACCTTTATTTTGCCTTATGTCTACATGCATTTTTTTGTATTTGGATCTTCTTAATCAGAATTAAATGTGAATTTATAAGTACAGGAACAAATAACATCTAATATCTGTTTCCTCATATATTTGTTATTATTTATTTTAAATCAGCTTAAAGTATGCAGCTCCATATAAAAATATCAGGAAATATCTGTGACAATATGGATTTTGGTAAGCTGAGTATTATCTAAGTCTTAGGTTTCCTAATATATTCACAATTTTCAGTAGTAAGATAATTCTGAGTTGTGTCATATTTAGCTTAAAGGACAAAGTGGAGGTGCCAGCCCCAGGCTAAGAGCCATCTTATGTTTCATTCACAGTGGGCATTGTTCTTATTAAAATCCAAAGAATCTTTAAAACTATTTAGCAATAGTACTTGAGAGGTGGGTCACTCCATCCAGAGGTATATTACGATTCAATATGCCACTCCTAAAGATTGGAAACTTTAAGATCCCCAAAATAAATCTTCAATAGTGGAATTTCAGGTGTCAAGCAAGTTAGAGATGAGAATCTCTGAAGCCTCAGTTCTTCCTGGAAACCCCCAGATCAAACCCAATGGGGACTTCTTTAATAGAGAAACATTTTTTAAAAGGTATTTTGAAGATCACCTTAATAAATGCTCTATTTTGCAAAGTACTTTGTGATACGGCAAACTGTCCTTGTTTTAGAGTTGCACTGGGTCACATGTATAAGAACCACTTATTTCCTACATGTCTAAAGTTCTTTCCAACTTCTAAATTCGATTGAGCCACCTAGCTGTAGCTTTATTTCTATGAAACAATCATGACATCTAGTGGTAATTTTAAGAATGATTTCGTATGCAATTTTTCTTAAATTTTTAAAATATGAGAACTTATTATTCAACTAATACTGTAATAAATATCCTTGAACATACATCTTTACATAATTATAAAGGATAAAGACTGAGAAGTATAATTACTGAGTGAAAGAATACATCTATTTAAAATATTGATACTCTCACCTCCAAATGTACCAATTTGCACTTCACTTTTTTTTTTGCACTGTGATTAAGAATAGTTTTCACATGATTCCAACAATGAATGTTGTCAAATATGTTAACTTTGTTTTGATGTTTACTTTTTGATGAATGAGGCAGTTCATAATATGGCCTTTCCCTTCTTTCTTTTTTATTTTTTGTTTGGCCATTTGTATTTCTTTATCAGTAATACCAACCTACATCTTTATTTGATTTTTAAGAGATTTACTGGTTCATAAGCATCTTTTTTTATTTGTAAAAGTTTTCTACATATTAAATAAATTTATCTGTAATTTGCATTGAAAATATTTTTCCTACTTTGTCATTTATTGTTTTATACTTTGTGATTGTTTTTTGCTTTGCAAAGTTTTCATCTTTATGTAATCAGATATATCAGTATTTTCCTTTATAATTTTAGTTTCATATCATATTTAAAATGGCCAACTCTTCTCCCAGAGGATAAAAATAAAAAATTATGTATGTTGATTTATATAACATAATCATGCATGTTATATATATCAGGATTTTGGTAAGCTGAGTGTTAACTAGGTCATAGGAAAACACAAGGTAACCTAATGTTTTAACATGTCGTCTAGGTGGTTCTGTGCAGGCTGAAGTTTGAGAACCTCTGACCTAGAGAATCAGAGAGGGGAATTAAAAGCCCGAGAGCCGGATATGGATCTTCACAACCAGGACAAACTTATGGACTACTGTGGGAGTAAGACAGAAACAGAGAAAGATCCAGTTTAGCCCCATTTGTGTTCCAGTTATGAACAGGTGTAACTATCACAGTGAAATGTTTAAGAATTGTCACAACTTTGAGACCTGCATGCATTCACTTTTGAAAACACCTAGTTTTATCTTTCCATCATCACAAATAGTAGAAATCCTTAGAACTTTTCGAGACTTGCACACTTGCCAATTTGAGAGAAAGGAGATGTGAAACCACAACTACTGTAATACTATAAGAAAAGGATTGACAGTGGTCAGAAACTACTGGGGAGAGGGGACAGGGAGAGGCAGGGAGGTGGGATTAACAGTAGTCAATATCTGGGGAAGGGGGAGCACACCTCATCAACAAGGGTAACTGCACAGTGAATATTTGTATGCCTAACCCTTAACTGTACCCCACAATTTTAAAATAAAAAATATATAACTATTAAAAAAAAAAGAAAGAAACCATAGCCCTTCCCACTGTGGGCCTGCCTGGGCCTGGGTGGGTGAGGGCAGTACAGATGAAGAAGGATGGGGTGGGAAGCACTCAAGCACCTGGTGCTGGAGTCAGTGCTTTAACTGGTAACAGTCACTGCTCCAGCATCACCACTCTACCCACAAGAGTCTTAGGCCTTGGTTGTGCTAAGTGACTGGTTCCAACTGGTCTCCCAGCCCTAGCCTCCTCTAGCCCTACTACATCTGTTTCAGAGGCTGCAGCTTCTGGTTACCTCAGTGCCCTCCCTGCTCTCCTCTCCTCTTCCACCCAGGCCCTTCCTCTCTGCCATTCAGCTCCGGCTGTCCATGGGTGCCATTTCAGCCTTGTTTTATGCTTTTTTTGTGTGCTATCCAGTGGCTCAGAATGAAGGCCTCGTCATTTGCTTACTCAGCCCCTTATCTCTATCCATTGGGGTGATGACCCCATCCCTTCCCTCCAAGCCAGTTGAGTTCAACACTCATTGTTTATGTGGGCAAGAGAAGTAAAGCTGGATAAAATGCGGTCTCTATCCTCCAGGAGAGTGTTATAACCAGTGGAACCGGTCACCTGCAGTATGACAAGTTAAGTGCCCTGGAAGATTCACACAGAGCACCGCCCCAGCTCCTTGCCCACACTCAATTCTCCTGGTCTGACTGATGCATTTGATACAGGTGTCCACTATTCTTTAAGAAAAAATTTTTTTTGAGTCAGAGTCTCATTCTGTCACCCAAGAAGGAGTTCATGGCATGGTCATGATGATCATGGCTCACTGCAGCCTCAACCTCCTGGGCTCAGGTGACCCTTCCATCTCAGCATCCCAAGTAGCTGGGACTACAGGCATGAGCCCCCACACTGGCTAGTTTAAACATTTTTTTTTTTTTTTTTTGTAGAGATAAGGTCTCGCTACGTTGCCCAGGCTGGTCTTGAACTCCTGGGCCCAAGGGATCCTCCCACCTTGGCCTCCCAAAGTGCTGGGATTACAGGTGTGAGCCACTGTAATCCCAGCACTCCATGAGGTTTTAATAAGCATTCTTGGGGAGAGAGGCTGGGAGTTAGTTCTGTGATACAGTAAGTCAAGAAAATGCTGGATGAAACAATAACTTCTCGAAGACGCTGACATCTTGTGCTGTGACTTAGGGCCGTAGGTGTTTTCCTACCATATTTGACCCCAGAACCATTTTTCAAATAATTCCTGAAAATCTGCCTAGCACAATTTAGGGAATGCTTTCCCAAGGGACTGCAATCTGCCTCTTGCACTCACTAGGAGAAAAGTCAGATGTGAAAATTCTTCACTTCTGCACAAGCTGAGTACAGGGCTGGGGAGTGAGCCAGGGATTTGGCTAACAAAATGAAAAAGCAATAGAACTTTGGCAGCTTGTCAAGCTGACATTTATTGTTTATGTATTTGTCATCTGTAGTTTCAACTACCCAAAAAGGACCATAGTGGTCAGTGGCGTGAAGCAATTTAAAAACTCACTGAAGCCACCCAAACTATGAGCTGTGAAGCAAAGTCATGGAGTCAGAGAATAAGCCCAGCTGACTCTCCAGCTTCCAAGTCTCATTGTGACCTTACTTCTATTTGTCATTGTAGCTCTGATAAAGTTACATTTTATAGCATTTGTCACTTTCCTGGTATTTGTGTATTGAAGATTCATGAAGCTCTCAGAATAAATTCCTCATAAATATCAAGATTCTACTGTAATTTAGGTTTGAACTTTATTAATCTGAAGACCTGTAAGGGGTCCCACGCACAACTTAGCAAGTTGTACACTACCCACTTCCAGGAAGTGCCAGTCTATAGCAGGCCTTGTAAATGAGGCCTTTTGGAGTTGAGAGACACAGCAGCAGCCCTCTGAAAACAAGATTATGATTTTTTGGGGGGTTTTTTTGAGGTCAGGTCTTACTCTGTTGCCCAGGTTGGAATGTAATAGTATGATCACAACTCACTGCAGCCTTGAATTCCAGGGCTGAAGAGATCCACTTTCCTCAGCCTCCCTAATAGGTGAGACGACAGGTGCGTATCACTATGCCTGGCTAATTTTTCTTATTTTTTGTAGAGATTAGGTCTTGCTATGTTTCTCAGGCTGGTCTGGGGCTCTGGGGCTCAAGCAATCCTCCCTCCTCGACTTCCCAAAGTGCTGGGATTGCAGGTATGAGCCACCCTGCCTGGTCCGATTATGTTTTAAACAGCAAAAAACAAAACAAAGTGATAGAGGTGTTGATGAGAATATCCAACACTCTTGTGAAGGACTCTTGTGCTTTTCAGTAAGAGCAGCATCTCAGTGTGGGAGTGGGTGAGGATCTTAAACACTGGATTCAAGATTCAGGCCTACCAGTTCCTGTTTGAGAAATCTAAGACTCGATTCTACTGCTAGTAAAACTGGAGTGATGACTATAATATTCATCCCACCAAGCTGAGGCAAGATAAGGCATATTAAAGAACTCTTTGCAAATGTCATTAGCAGTGACTTGGGAAAGCTAAGTCCTGCTGTAGCTCTCAGCTCTCAGACTTTGATGCCCAAGGTTTGCTACCTCATAGACAGCAGCACTGGGAAAGTCCCATGGGCAGTGTCAGGGAGAAGTGGGTTGCAAAAGTTCTTTATGCATGGTACTTCTGAAAGAGAGTCTCACGCCTAAACTTTATGAGTTGTTCTGAGTCTGGAAAGAGGTGGAAGCTCTGATCATTGGGGCCTATCTGGAATTCCTTTTACTTGTTTCTAAAAGTTTTTACATCCATATATAGGCATTAAATAATTTCTTGGATCAAAACTTTGATTATCCTGGTTCCTTGTATATGTACCATTATATTTATATCCAAAACATAAAAAACAAAATATACCCCTAATCTCAGTTGAAAGTTTGGGACAGCATCATTCTGTATCACTTAACTGTAAAAGGAACAATCTTATTTTCAAAGAATGGGAGAATGAAGACTTACAATACCTCTCCAAGAACACACTGTGTGATTTCATGATACTAAAATGAACGTCCCTTAGAAGGTACATGAAAGGGAAACTAGAAAGATTGGTACAGTTACATTTCATACCTTTTTTTTTTTTTGAGTCGGAGTCTCACTCTGTTGCCCAAGCTGGAGTGCAGTGGCATGATCATGGCTCACTGCAGCCTCAACCTCCTGGGCTCAGATGATCCTTCCAACTCAGCCTCCCGAGTAGCTGGAACTACAGGCATGTGCCACAATGCCTGGCTAATTTTTTTTATTTTTGTAGAGAGATTTTCTCGCTATGATGTCCAGGCTGGTCTTGAACTCCTGGGCTCAAGGAGTCCTCCTGCCTCGGCATTCCAAAGTGCTGGGATTATAGGCATAAACCACTGTGTCCGGCCCCATACCTTGAGGTGTGTTGGTGTGTGTGTGTGTGTTTTAGTCATGCTGCCAATTTCTTAACCAACGTGTGCACCATTGCAATCCCTCTTTCCATTCTTCTCAACAGCATCTGTTTCCTTCTCTCAGTGTTGATTTCTCTGTTTTCCACGAAGTCCCAGAACTGCACGTCCGACGTAGCCATGGTGCCCAGGTACAGGTGTGTGGTGGTCCGCATGTCCTGGTAGCGCCGGATCAGCAGCACGGTCACCACGTTGCTGCTCTCCCCGACGGCGAACAGGCCCAGGCACTGGCGGTCACCTGCACCAGCTCCCTCGGGGGAAGGGCGAGCAGCAGCGCTCATGGCACCGCGGCAACTCGGCCCTTGGCGACTCCCGCGCGCGCTCCGGCCGTCGCTGCGGTCCGGGGCGCTCCCAGCGGCCGCCGCACCCCTGGGTGGGCCGGGGGCCTAGCGCGTGACCGCCTCGGGGAGCGCTTCCTTTCCCAGCCCGCTTGTAGCGGGCACGCCCGGCCAGACTGCTGCGCCTTCCGTGGGTCCTTCCGAGCAGGCGGCGCACCATCTCCGCCCCCGGTCATCCCCCCCGGGCCCTGCTCCCGCTGTCCCTCCCAGGCCCGGGGGTTTCAGGGCACTACCCTCTCCACCCACTGGGATAGCCGGTGGCCACAGCGCGCCAGCCCTGCCCGGACCTGGTGGGCGATTTCTGAACCCTAGAGAGGTTGGTTCTCAAACCCAGCACTGCGCGGGCCCTTCTGTCGGTCCCGCACACAGGGGACTTCTGAGGGATCTGGTCTGCTGGCTGATGGTTGGTGGCTGTGTACTGATGGCTGGGAAAGGCTCGCGGTCATCTCCAGGAAGCCGCAATACTCTAAACAGTAGGAGGGGCGTCTAGACCAGAATCTAGAGACCCTTGGGTCTAAAACCCAGTAAGTAGCTGTGAGATATTGGATTAGTCCTGCGGTCGCCCAGCCCAGTTTTCTTCCTCTGTGAATTCGCGAGTGGTGGTGGTGGAGTTTACCGCAGTATTGACCAAAGAATTTCTTTTTTTTTTTTTTTTTGAGTTGGAGTCTCTCTCTGTCGCCCACACTGGAGTGCAGTGGCCGCTCCCGGCCCCCGCAGCCACGACCAGCTGGGCTCCGGCGATCCTTCCGCCTAAGCCTTCCGAGTAGCC
>CAUYQG010130386.1:0-11015 GCA_963574415.1 Tarsius wallacei
GCCTGTAGTTCCAGCTACTTGGAAGGCTGAGGCGGAAGGATCGCCAGAGCCCAGCAGGTCGAGGCTGCGGTGGCCGGGAGCGGCCACTGCACTCCAGTCTGGGCGACAGAGTGAGACTCCAACTCAAAAAAAAAAAAAATAGTCATTATAGCCTAATTTTGTTTTTTCCTCCTTTTAGATTTGGACAATTCTATTGATAAAACAGAAGCTGGAATTAAGGAGCTTCAGAAGAGCATGGAGCGCTGGAAAAATATGGAAAAAGAACATATGGATGCTATAAATCATGATACTAAAGAACTGGAAAAGATGACAAATCGTCAAGGCATGCTACTGAAGAAGAAAGAAGAATGTATGAAGAAAATTCGAGAACTTGGATCACTTCCCCAGGAAGCATTTGAAAAGTACCAGACTCTGAGCCTCAAACAGGTAAATCATGTTAAAAGGTTTTAAGTTTGAAGTGTTGTTGCAAATTGCTCTGCATATGAATTTACTTAGTACATACTGTTTTTTCTTTATAGTTATTTCGAAAACTTGAACAGTGCAACACAGAATTAAAGAAGTACAGCCATGTTAATAAAAAAGCCTTGGATCAATTTGTAAATTTCTCTGAGCAGAAAGAAAAATTAATAAAACGACAAGAAGAATTAGATAGGGGGTACAAATCGATCATGGAACTGATGAATGTACTTGAACTTCGAAAATATGAAGCTATTCAGTTAACTTTCAAACAGGTATGATCCTATTTATAGTTAATACACAGACACACAGGACAAAAGCTTCAGCTCTTATTTAGTTTGTAAGGATTTTAAATAAATAAAGGATTAATAAATTCAACATATAGGTTGTTAACTTATAGTAACTTGAAGGTTTTACACAGTTCTTAAAAGGATCCAGTCTGTTATTCTTGTTCCTAAGATTAAACAATGATTGATTGCTTTTCAATATTTGTCTTGTTTTGGGCAAATTATATGTATAAATTCTACCTAGCAAAATTTATATTTGAATTGATGCTTTTTTTTTTTTTTTTAAGGTATCCAAGAACTTCAGTGAAGTATTTCAGAAGTTAGTACCTGGAGGCAAAGCTACTTTGGTGATGAAGAAAGGAGATGTAGAGGGCAGTCAGTCTCAGGATGAAGGAGAAGGGAGTGGTGAAAGTGAGAGGGGTTCTGGCTCACAAAGCAGTGTCCCATCAGTTGATCAGTTCACTGGAGTTGGAATTAGGGTAAAATACCTTTACATTCCATTTTCCTAGGACCATTACCATGGTAGAATTTATAGAATCTTTTGCAAATCTAAATTGATACATAAAGCTGGGCATGGTGGCTCATGCCTGTCATCCCAGCATTTTGGAAGGCCAAGGTAAAAGGATTGCTTGAGCCCAGGAGTTTCAGATCAGCCTAGGCAACATAGCAAGACCTCATCTCTAAAAAAAAAAATAAAAAATTAGCTGAACATGGTAGCATGTACCTATAGTTCCAGCTACTCAGGAGGCTGAGGCTGAAGGATCACCTGAGCTCAAAAGGTCAAGACTGCAGTGAGCCATGATCATGCCACTGCATTTCAACCTGGGTCCAAGAAAAGTATGTGTGTGTGTGTGTGTATGTGTATTAAAAAATAAAAATAAAATTAGCCGGATGTGGTAGCGCGCGCCTGTAGTTCCAGCTACTCAGAAGGCTGAGGCGGAAGGATCGCTGGAGCCCAGCGGCTCGAGGCTGCGGTGGCCGGGAGCGGCCACTGCACTCCAGTCGGGGTGACAGAGTGAGACTCCAACTCAAAAAATAAATTAAATAAATAAATAAATAAATAAATTGGTACATTATATGCAACAGTCTGTCAAGAGGAGATGGTGATTCTACCCCTGTAGGATATTAAATTTATAACATGTTTTCTTAGGTTTCATTTACAGGAAAACAAGGTGAAATGAGAGAAATGCAGCAGCTTTCAGGTGGACAGAAATCCTTAGTAGCCCTTGCTCTGATTTTTGCCATTCAGAAGTGTGACCCAGCTCCTTTTTACTTGTTTGATGAGATTGACCAGGCTTTGGATGCTCAGCACCGAAAGGCTGTGTCAGGTAAAGTTTTACTTTTGTACTTAGCAATGAGAACTTGCTTAAAAATAGTAGCTTACCTCTTTCATACTGATTTCTTGTTGCCTGAGATATTTGGAAGGACTAGACAGGGTATATATCCAATAAATAGAATACATTCTCTTTTAACAGGTTTTAGACTACACAGTTTAGTTTTGTGAGAAACAGATGTAATTATTTGAATCTGTTGAAAATCTACTCCAATTAAAATTTTATACAAGTCTTTTATTTTAAAACTTTTTTTTATGTTAGACTAGTCACTGTCATAAACAATGTTAATTCTGTATGTAAAGAATCTAATCTTGCCAGGTGTGGTGGCTCACACCTGTAATCACAGCAATTTGGGAGGTGGCAGCAAGAGGATTTCCTGAGCCCAGGGGTTTAAGACCAGCTTGGGCAACATGGCAAAACCTCATCTCTACAATAAATCAAAAAACTAGCTAGGCATGGTGGCACGTGCCTGTGGTTCCAGTTACTTGGAAGGCTGAGCTCTGCAGGTCAAGGCTGCGGTGGCCATGAGCATGCCACTGTACTTCAGCCTGTGCGACAGTGAGACTTCTACTTAAAAAAAGTAATATAAGTCGGGCTCGGTGGCTCAACCTGTAATCCCGCGCCTTGGGAGGCTGAGGTGAGTGGATTGCCTGAGCCCGCGGGTTCGAGACCCGCCTGGGCAACTTGGTGAGACCTCATCTCTACAATAATCAAAAAATTAGCCGGGCATGGTAGCGCGCGCCTGTAGTTCCAGCTACTCGGAAGGCTGTGGCGGAAGGATCGCAGGAGCCCAGCAGGTCGAGGCTGCGGTGGCCGGGAGCGGCCACTGCACTCCAGTCTGGGCGACAGAGTGAGACTCCAACTCAAAAAAAAAAAAAAAAAAAGTAAAGACATGTTAAAAAGATGAGAAGAAAAACCACAAGGGGAAACTATTTGTAAAAGATATATCTGATAAAAGACTGTTATCCAAATATACAATTAATACTTAAAACTCAACAGTAAGAAAACATACAACCCGATGGAAAAATGGGCACAAGACCTGAACAGACATGTCACCAAAAGATATAAAAATGACAAGTAAGCATATGAAAAGCCACTCCACATCTTATGTCATTAAGGAAATGCAAATGAAAATAAGATACCACTACACATACGTTACGATGGCCAAAATCTAGAACACTAACTATACCATATGTTGGTGAAGATGTAGAGCGATAGGAACCCTCATTCACTGCTAGTGGGAATGCAAAATAATACAGCCACTTTGGAAGATATTTTGGCAGTTTCTTACAAAATTAAACATACTCTTACCATATGATCCGGCAATCATATTCATTGATATTTACTCAAATAATTGAAGATATGACCACACAAAAACCTGCACACAAACCTATCACAGAAATAAAGAACTGAGTATCACATATTCTCACTCATAAGCAGATCTTGAACAACTATTGTAATACTGTAAGAAAGGAATTGGAAGTAGTGGGAAACTGCCAGGGGAGGGCAGGAGCAGGATTGGCAGTAGTGGGAAACTGCCAGGGGAGGGGGTGGGAAACACTTCATCAACAAGGATACCTGCATAATGAATATTTGTATACCTAACCCTGAATTGTCCCCACATATTTAAAATTTAAAAAAAAAAAACCTGCACACATTTCAGCAGCTTTATCCATAATTGCTAAAATTTGGAAGCAACCAAGATGTCCTTCAGTAAGTGAATGGATAAACTGGTATATCCAGACAATGGAATTCAGCACTAAAAAGAAGCAAGTCAAGAAAAGATACAGAAAAACTTTAAATGCATATTACTGAGTAAAAGAAGCCAATCTAAAATGACTACATACTATGTGATTTCAACTATATAACATTCTGGGAGGGGCAAAACTATGGAGACAGTAAAA
Organism: Tarsius wallacei; assembly: GCA_963574415.1. Classification (NCBI taxonomy): domain Eukaryota; kingdom Metazoa; phylum Chordata; class Mammalia; order Primates; family Tarsiidae; genus Tarsius; species Tarsius wallacei. The sequence goes on from CAUYQG010130386.1 coordinate 3,982, forward strand.
AAGTCAGTGGTTATCAGGGGTCAGCTGGCAAACAGAAATGAACATGTAGATGCTAGAGAATTTTTAGGGCAGTGAAACTATTATGTATGACACAATAGTGATGGATATTTGTCATTATACATTTGTTAAAACTCATGGAATGCACAACACCAAAAGAGCACCCAAATATAAATTATAAACATTGGATGATGATATATCATGTAAGTTCATCAATTATAATAAATGCATGACCCTGGTGCAGGATATTGATAGTACAGGATGCTGTATGAGAACTTTGTTCTTTTTGCTCAATTTTGCTGTGAGCCTAAAACTGCTCTAAAAAGTAAGATCGATTTAAATAAGTTAAAATTTAACCTTAAAAACTTAGGTTATTGACCGGGTGTGGTGGCTCGCACCTATAATCCTGCACTTTGGGAGGCCGAGGTGAGAGGATTGCCTGAGCCCACAGGTTCAAGACTACTCTGGGCAACTTGGCAAGACCTTATCTAGATCTACAACAAATCAAAAAAATTAGCTGGATGTGGTGGCACATGCCTGGAGTTCCAGCTACTTGGAAGACTGAGGTGGAAGGATCTCCTAAGCCCAGCAGGCCGAGGCTGTGGTGGCCGTGAGCATGCTCCTGCACTCCAGCCTGAGCAACAGAGTGAGACTCCAACTCAAAAAAAAAAAACTAAGGTTATTTTTAAAAGAATACATGACTTCAAGGTGCATTATAAAGCTACAGTAATTAAAACAGTATGGTTTTTTGTAAATAATGATTATCTATGTAAAGAATACTAAAGAATCCACAAAAATTACTAGAATAAGTGAACTTAGTAAAGTCATAGTGATGTATATTTTTTAGGTCAGCCTGGGCTTCGAGAGTATCAGCTCAATGGATCAGTCAGCCAAGTCCCAGAAAGGGTCATCTCGAGGGGCTGGAAAGCCTAGCCCCAGAAGTGTTGGCTCTAATGGGCAGGCAAGCCAAGCCCTGAGAGTGTTGCTGGTTCCGTGGGCTGGCAAACCTAACCCCCAGAGTGTTGGCTCTGATGGGCTGGCAAGCCAGCTCTGAGAGGGTTGCTGATTTGGTGGGCTGGCAAGCCTAGGCCCCGTGGTGTCGGCTCTGGTGAGCTGGCAAGCCTAGCCCCCATAGTGTCTCAGCTTCGGAGCCTCGCCTTCTTCCAGCAGCTCTCCTGGTTCAGCCAGCTCCATGGCCTGGCAAGCCAGCCTCTGGGGTGCACGACTCTTCAGCTCCAATGATTTTCTGCAGCTCTTCAGGGTGGAGGTTCTTGTCTCATGCCCAGGAAGAATGACAGACCGGGCAGCCAGAAAGTGAGAAAGCAGGATTTATTGAGAGCACAGAAAATCTCCCTGTGGGAGAGGACCTGAAGGGGTAGCCCATCTAAGGCTGAAACCTGGTGCTTATATAGCACTAAGTCTAAGCTGATTGGCTAGCACTAGCTGTGAGCTGATTGATCCACTCTTAGCTGTTCTGATTGGTCAGTACTAAGGACCAATCAGCAGGACGTAGGGGCCTAATTGGTTGCTTTTCGATCCCAGCAGTGAGTACTTAAGCTCTAGCTTGAGAGGCTCCCAGGAAGCTTATCAACACTGAGTCTGAGAGGCCTGCCAGGAGTTCTCTACGTTATTACCAGAGGAATTGCCTGTCTGTCTGCCTAGCCTTTCTCTAGCTATCTCCTGTCTCGATAGGATCAATGATCAATATAAAAACTAATTCTACATACCAGCAATGAAAAATTAGAAATTTAAATCAAATACTATCTATAATAGTTCCAAAAATTAAAATACTTAAAACACTGCTAAAGGAAATTAAAGAAAATCTAAATGAATCAAGAGAAAGACCCTGTTTGTGAACTGGAAGCCTCAATATTGTTAAGATGTCATTTAGAACTATGTATTTAAAAATACAAACCAAACATGGTGGCTCACACCTATTATCTCAGCACTTTGGGAGGTCAAGGTAGGATAATCACTAGAGGCCAGAAGTTTGAAACAACAATGCAAGGCTACAAATTTGAGCCCTCATCTCTACAAAAAAATTTAAAAATCAGTTGGGCATGATGATGTGCTCCTGTAGTCCCAGTTACTTGGAAGGCCAAGACATGAGAACTGCTTGAGCCCAAGAAATAGAACCTGCAATGAGCTTTGACTGTGCCACTGCACTTCAGCCTGGGTGACAGTGTGAGACCCTGACTCTAAAAATAATAAAATATGTGCATTTTATTATGTAAAATTATATCTCAATCAAGTTATACTGTTTAAATGTTGATTGATGTATTGTAGACACAGACTTTCCTTGAACAGATTTACATTCTAGGTATTCATTCTAGGCCAGGGAGCCTCAAGCCATGGAATTAAATGTAGACTCCAACTGATAGAACTTCCAGGTATCTCCTATTAACAAATGCAAAGCCTCTGGAGCAGGCTTGGTGAAGGCCCCACAAATTGTTTTTTCAAAGGCAACGACCAGAACATAATCACTGATATCAGGAGAACAGGAAAACAAGGCAATATGAGTTCCCAATAGTAGAAGCAAAGCCAATAGTAACAAACCTGAAAGGGCTTCAGATATTGGAATTATAAATATCTGGGCATGGTGGCTCACACCTGTAATCCCAGCACTTTGGGAAACTAAGGTGGAAGGACAGCTTGAGTCCAGGAATTCAAGATCAGCCTAGCGAGATCTCATCTCTACAAAAAAAAAAAAAAAAAAAATTAGCCAGACATGGTGGCAAGTGCCTGTAGTCCCAGCTACTCAACATGGGAAGATGAGACAAGAGGATCCCCTGAGCCCAGAAGGTTGAGGCTGTGATGAGCCATGATCATTCCTTTGCACTCCAGCCTGGGCAAGAGTGAGACCCCAACTCACAAAAAAAAAGAAAGAAAGAAAAAAGAAATAGCAGACTCAAAAAGAATCAAATAGAGCTTCTGAAAATAAAACCTTTAATAGTCAAAATTTAAAACTCATTGCTTTGATGTAATATCATCTTGGCCACAGCAAAAGAAAATACTTGTGAAATTAAAAAGCTATAAAAAATTCCACAGAATGTACCACAGAGAGTCAAAAAATAGGAATTTCAAAAATCTAACATTTAAGTCTTGTGAGTTACAGGGAGAAGGTCTAACTTACATTTGACTGGAGTCCCAGATGGGAAAGAAACTGAACTGCAGTAAAGAAAATGTTAGAAAAGATAATGGCTAAGAACTGTGCAGAACTGATAGAAGATAATCCACAGAATTGAGAGAACCAGTAAATCCTAAGCAAGAGAAATAAAATCTACATCTACACATGTAATTAAATTGTAGAAACCCACAAATGAAGAGAAAAATCGTTAAGAGCAGCCAGAGGGGGGAAGAATACGTTTTCAAAAAAGCAGCCAAAGAACAATGGAAACCAAAAAACAGGAGAATATGCAAAGAAAAAATAACTATTCACCTAGAATTCTATAACCACTAAAATATTTCTCAAAAAAGATGGTAAAATAAAGACATTTTCAAACACCAAAAATTGAGAGATGATTTCACCAACAGACCCTCAACAGATGCAATTTCTTCTAAAAGATGGTCTTTAGGAAAGCAGAAGAAAAGTGAGTCTAGGTGGAAGGTCTGAGTTTCAAGAAGGAGTAAAAAATATAGTAGAAAATATATGGATAAGTATGAACAAATTTAATAGCATTTAATTATGTAAGGTAGAAAATGCAATAATAACAAAAATAGGAATTAAAATGCCAGCAATATTTTTTTTTAGTTAAGAGTCTCACTCTGTCACCCAGGCTAGAGTGCAGTGGCACACTCATGGCTATTGCAGCCTCGACCTGCTGGGTTCACGCAATCCTTTCACCTCAGCTTTCCAAGTAGCTGAAACTACAGGCACATGCCACCATGCCCAGCTAATTTTTTTTTTTAATTGTAGAGACAAAGTCTCGCCAAGTTGCCCAGCTGGTCTAGAACCCCTGGGGGCTCAGGCAATCCTTTTGCCTCCACGTCCCAAAGTGCTGGGATTATAGGCAAGGGCCACTGCACCCAGCTGCCAGCAGTATTAATGTATAAATTGGGAACATGGTAAATGGAATTCAAACGTTTTGAGCTACTTATACTATTGATGTTGACAGTAAAAGTTTTGTTTTACTTTATACTTGGAATAATTTAAGATTGCACATTATGGACAACATTTCTAAGTAAGATGCAGCGTATTGGAGCAGACCAATGCTCCTACCAAAACAACTCTAGAAACAGCTGATATCTCTACAGGTGCTTGTGGCCCAGAGTTTCGGGAGCGGATGTGATGTGGGGAGTGGACAAGCACTGTCACTGTAGCAGTCCTTGAGTAAAGGCCCCAAGCGAAGGCAAGGTCTCGCTTGGTAGCTCTGCATCCTAGCCAAAGGCAAGAGATGCAGCCTGCTACACAGAACAGTGTCTCAGAGGCCCACACATCCAGGTGCACATAGTACAGATAAAGCCTTAGCTACAAGATAACCGCGGAACAGCTCTTCTTTTAGGTAGCAACATAATTCCATTAAAGCTCCCTCACAGACCTTGAATCCCTCCCACCTTTCTTTGTGCTTGATTATAAAATAAACGTGCTTAGTTAGTTCCCAGCCACTTCTCCTCCATCAGAGGAAAGTGTCCCACCTGGCCCTAACTTTTCTTTATGCCTTTGAGTCTTTCTTAATCTCTCACCACTCTCTCTCGGGACCCTCAAGGCAGCTGCATGGGCCATGGCACCAGAGGTATTTGCTGTTTCTGTTACTCGGGACAAGAGGTTGAAAAATCTAGATTTTGTCCAAGCAAAGGGCTATTGTTAGGAAACAGGGAAACTAACATAGGTTTTAGAGTTTTTACAGGACTGTGGACTGTAGGACCTCAAACTCTGTTAGCTCTTCCAATAAGACATTTGCCAAATTTTGAAACTATAACACAAAGGCTGAAAGCTAAGCAGAAAGTCTTGGAAAAGCAAAGCAGAGTTTCTGGCAATTTTGTGGAGCCACAGATATAAAGATTAATGTTTAGGACCTGCAGAGGTGAGATGAGGTGTGAACCCTGGAGGCCACACCCTGGAAGTAGAGGCAGACTAAAAATAGGCTGAACCTTAGTCTAAATGTCTACCAGAGAAAAAGGGTAGTATCATTTGGAGCCTCTATCATCTGTTATATACAATGTGTGACATTCAATCAAAAAATACTAAGTGGCCAGGCTCAGTGGCTCAGCCTGTTATCCCAGCACTTTGGGAGGCCAAGGCAAGTGGATTGCCTGAGCTCACAGGCTCTAGATCAGCCCGGGCAACTTGGCAAGACCTCCTCTCTACAATAAATCAAAAATTAGCCAGGCGTGGTAGCACTCGCCTATAATTCTGGCTACTTGGAAGGCTGAGACGGAAGATCGCTGGAGCCCAGCAGGTCAACACTGGGGTGGCCGTGAGTGTGCCACTGCACTGCAGCTTGGGCAACAGAGTAAGACTCCAACTCAAATAAATAAATACCATGTATAATAAGAGATAATGAAAATTAAGGCAATTTGCCTTTCTTTTATAATACAATTTATAACACACTGTCTTGCAGTACCTTAAAGTCATCATTTGAAACACGATGAAAATAGTTTCATGGATGTGAAAATTTTCCATTAACAGAAGAGCAAATAACAGAGAATTTACCATATTACCAAACTCTGCAAAAGTAATTTTTACCCTTCTTCAGACATTACAACTACATAATTCTCATTATTGCTCATACAGAATACTCATTAAATGTTAACTTACTACACATATATTTACTTATCAGCATTAACCTTTACTCCATTACTTTAAACATTTTCATCTTGAGAATGCATAGTTCCAAAACTGACTTCCAGTTCCAACAACTAAAATACTTTCTTTCCAGCTTTCCTAAAACTTGTAAACTTTTTTCTCATTGCAGATTCTGTTTCTTTTACATATTAAAACCTTAGCAACTCTAGTTTTAAAAAGACAAGGTATGGGAAAATACTTTGAAAGCTATAAATCTCCACACAAATGTAGTGGTATTGCTATTATTAACTAGTATAAGAAAAGCCTAGAATTTTTAAAACACTTTCAACTACAGGCCACGATTTTGTTGTTTTTTAACAGCATAGAGTCAAAAACTAACCTCAATGTAAACTATTAAAATAACCCAAATTCAAAATCTAACTGTAAAAAAGCAGTATGTTATCTTCTTTTGATGGTTGTTGTTCCTTTTTTTTTTTCCTTTACTTTTAAGATATATATTGCTTTAGCAGAATGAAATCTCTTAAGGTAATAATGGAGAGGTCATACAAAATTAAATATGCAGAGAATTATAAATGTCTCGGGGTCTAAATTTTTTTTAAGTTAGGGTCTCACTCTGTTGCCCAGACTGGAGTGCAGTGGCATGATCATGGTTCACTGCAGCCTCAAACTCCTGGACTTAAGCAATTCTTCCACCTCAGCCACCCAGTTTGCTGTGAATATAGGTGCACACCAACTCTCCTGGCTAATTGTTTTTTTTTTTTTTTTTTTTTGGAGAGGTGAGGTTTCCCTATGTTGCCCAGGCTATTCTCGAACTCCTGGGCTCAAGTAATCTTCCCACCTCAGCTTTCCAAATTGCTGGGATTACAGGTGTGACCCACTACACCTGGCACAGGGTCTATTTAGATTCTACTTTCTTTATCTATAAAATAAGGTTTTAAGCTGGGCTCAGTGGCTCAGCCTGTAATCCCACGCTTTGGGAGGCTGAGGTGAGTGGATTGCCTGAGCCCGCAGGTTCGAGACCCGCCTGGGCAACTTGGCGAGACCTCATCTCTATAATAAATCAAAAAATCAGCCAGGCGTGGTAGCGCATGCCTGTAATTCTGGCTACTCGGAAGGCCGAGGCGGAAGGATCGCCGGAGCCCAGCAGATCGAGGCTGCAGTGGCTGGGAGCGGCCACTGCACTCCAGTCTGGGCGACAGAGTGAGACTCCAACTCAAAAAAAATAAAAATTAAAATTAAAAATAAAATAAGGTTTTAAAACAACATGATTCATAAGTTCTACGACTATACC
>CAUYQG010130389.1:0-10983 GCA_963574415.1 Tarsius wallacei
GTTGGTTGCAAGGTTCTGCTCACACTGCAACAGTGTTGGGGTGGGACACACCCCAGCGTTCTGTAACTTTCCACTCGAGACTCTAAGGGGTGTCTCTCGCAATCATGTCTCCCTTTTTGTCTAAGTATTAAAAAAAAAAAAATACTAACGGATGGTTTCAGTCTGGGCGACGAAGTGAGACTCCAACTCAAAAAAAAAAGAATTAAATGAGGCCAGGCCTGTAATCCCAGCACTTTGAGAGGACGAGGCAAGAGGACTGCCTGAACCCAGGGGTTCGAGACCAGCCTGGGCAACTTGGTGAGACCTCGTCTCTACAACAAATCAAAAAATAAGCCGGGGCGTGGTAGCGCGCGCCTGTAGGTCCAGCTACTTAGAAGGTTGAAGTGGAAGGATCGCCAGAGGCCAGCAGGTTGAGGCTGCGGTGGCCGTGAGCGTGCCACTGTACTCCAGCCTGGGCGACAGAGTGAGACTCCGACTCCGACTCTCTCTCTCTCTCTCTCTCTCTCTCTCTCTCTCACACACACACACACAGAATTAAATGAGTTCATTACTAGATGAAAACCACTGGAACTACACCTACACATTGTAACTGTTCAATAGCTGCGACTGCTGTCCTCAGCTTCATCATCATCATCTGACTAGATACTCAAGGGACCGGCTGGAAGGAACCGTAAAGGGAGGCAGCCATCACCGTCCACTCCAGGGGGTCTCGTTTTGAAGAAGTGGCCATCTTACACTGGTTGTGCCTGTGTCAGTGCGCTGGGACGCGAGGGAGGGCGTGACCTGTCCTCACCCTACCTAAGAGTCCAGTCTGGGGCCGGAGGAATAGGGCGCGTGGGGGCCGTGAGGCTCACCCCGCCGGGAGGGATCAGGGTCCCGGATCATGGGGGCAGGAGGCGGGCAGGAGGCGGGGAGGAGCGCGGGCCCACAGGGCGGAGCTGGGGGAGGTCCGGCGGGAGGGAAAGGCCTGTCCGGAGAGAGGGACGCGGGAGAGCGAGCGCTGCGAGCGCTGCGCCCGCTGGGCCGAGCCGGGCGCGAAGGGCGCGGTACCTGGAGTCGAACTTCTGGCCGTCGGGGAAAGTCCCCACGTAGTGGTAGCGCACGAAGTCGCCGCTGCGCACGGTGCGCGGGCACTCGTCGGGCACGAAGTGCCGCTCGATCTGCAGCTCCGCGTCGGAGCCCAGGCCCAGGCCCGCCACGGGCGCCGCCTGCCCGGTCACCCAGAGCAGCAGCAGGAGCAGCGGCGGCGGCGGGGGTCGCCAGCCCCGGGCCTTGAACGCCATCGGGGCGGCGGGAGAGCGGCAGAGGGCGCGGGCCGAGCTCCGGCGGCGCGGGCGACCGGGGCGCGCGGCGGCCTTTGCAAACGTGGAAAAGTCCCCGGCCCTCCCCCGGCGCGGCCACCCCCCGCCCCGCCGCCCGCCCCCCGCCCCTCGCCGCGGCCGCGAGGGGAGGAGCCCGGCCCGGCCCGGCCCCCCGAGTTCGCCCGCCGCGGGGAGGAGGCTGGCGACTTCCGAGGGGACGCCATCGGTGCCGGGGACGGGGGGAGAGGGGAGGGGGCGGGGGAGGGCGTGCAACGCGCCCGCGAGCGAGACGCCGAGAACTTCTCCCAACCCGGCTTTGGCCCGAAGTCGGAAAAGAGAATCGTTTACGGCCCAGGCCCGCGCGCTGGTCTCCGCCCGTCCCTGGAGACTCCGGGTTTGGGGCCGAGAGAGGCTCCTACGTGGCGACGGATCCAGTTTCCCTCCGCTGCTCTGGGAGGGAGGGAAACTTAGATCTTTAGTTTTCTTTTTTCTTTTTTTTTTTTTAACTTGGTTGCAAGGGTGGAGTCTAACTTGAAAGAGACTGAAACCATCCGTTAGTATTTTTTTTTTTTTAATACTTAGAGAAAAAGGGAGACATGATTGCGAGAGACTCCCCTGAGAGTCTCGAGTGGAAAGTTTCAGATCGCTGGGGTGTGTCCCACGCCATCACTGTTGCAGTGTGAGCAGATCCTTGCAACCATCCCACAAGTTCCCACATACGGGACTGTGCCACGGAGGACTTCGTAAGAGGCACACAGGTTACGAGGTATTCGTTAGAGAGGTTAAATGCATCCTCAGCTTAGAACTGATTGTTGTAGGCCGGGCGCGGTGGCTCAGGCCTGTAATTCTAGCACTTTGGGAAGCCGAGGCGAGAGGATTGCTTGAGCCCAGGAGATCGAAACCAGCCTAGGCAACATAGTGATACCTCCTTTCTACCATAAAATCAGCTGGGCATGGTGGCATGCGCCTGAGCCCTGGATTTCGAGGCTGTGGTGAACCGAAATTATGTCACTGCACTCCCGCCTGAGTGACAGAGGGAGGAGAGCAAGAAAACCCTGACCTCCCCCCCCAAAATGGCTCTTGTAATTTTTTAAAACTTTGAAATAATTAAAACAAATCATAGTCTGTAGTTGTAGCTACTTGGAAGGCTACTTGGAAGGCTGAAGCAGGTCATTGCACTCCAGCCTGGGCAGCAGAGTGAGATTCTAACTCAAAAGAAAAAAAAAAAAGCAAATCACCAAAGGTTTTCCAACTTGTTTTGCAAGCAAACATAATCCTGATATAAAAATCTGGCAAAGAAAGCAACAAAAGAGAAAAAGAAAACAAAATACACAAAAGTGGGCGCCAACCGAATTTACAAATATAGACGCAAAAATAACTAAATAAAACGTGGTCAAAGCCAGTCTAGTGGCTTCCGCCTGTAATCCCAGCACTTCAGGAAGCTAAAGCTGGAGGATTTCTTGATGCCAGAAGTTTGAAACCAGCCTGGGCAACACAGCAAGACCCTGTGTCTACAAAAAATTTTAAAATAAAAATAAATAAAACATGGTCAAATTGAATGCAACAGTGTATTAAAGAAAAAAATAAACCATTATATGGACTACCTAGGTGAGCTTCTGTAAGTTAATTAACAAAGTCTCAGTGTCCTCTGTAAGATGAAGATAAAGCATGATAGTTATAAATGTATTATAGATCAAATTAGATTCCAGGTATCTAATGAGAAACCACAGGTAGCACTCAAGAAAAATGTTCATTGTTCACCTTAGAGCTTATTCTAGAAATATAAAACCTATTAATATAATTATCGGACAGAAGAGAGGAAAAAAACCCTAAGATCATATAGTCATAGATGAAAAAGACATTAAATAAAATTCAACATCTACCTCAGATTTAAAAAACAAACAGTAAGTTTAGGAGCCCAGATCACTTGTGTGTTACAAAAGAATATCCACATATACCTAGCCAGGCATGGTGGCTCACACCTGTAATCCCAGCATTTAGAGGAAGAGGTGAGAGAATTGCCTGAGCCCAGGGGTTCAAGACCAGCCAGGGCACCTTCGTGAGACCTCATCTCTACAATAAATCAAAAAATTAGCTGGGTGTCGTGGCATGCGCCTGTAGTTCCAGCTACTTGGAAGGCTGAGGCAGAGGGATCACCTGAACCCAGCAGGTTGAGGCTGCAGTGGCTGTGAATGTGCCACTGCACTCCAGCCTGTGCGACAGAGTGAGACTCCGACTCAATAAATAAATAAATATTCATATCTATCTCAAGTGTAGTCTTCCTTCAGTCTCCCCATGTCAGTGAGGGGCATCAACAAACCAATTATTATATGAGCTTGCATCCCGGAAGTCCACTGAACACTTTCCATATCAAATCCTTCACTCAACTCCACGTCCTCTCACCCTTATACACTGAATTGCTGTTTATTCTTCTTTAACTCTTCCCCACCCTGGTCTGAGTCTCTTCACCTCTTGCTTGAACAATGTCTCACCTAGTCCCCTCCACCCCACAGCCACTCCTGTTTCAGCACGTAAACATACATATGGAATTGGATGTAAAAATTAAATTACAAAATTACAGAGGGAAATGTACAGGTAAATTTATATATACATTTATAATTTGTTTTGTTTTCTCTTGGAATGATAGCAATCAAACTAATACATCTGACCATGTCATTAAATTCTGTTATGGTACTGGGTATGGTGGCATCTTTCGGGAGGTTGAGACAGAAGGATCACCTGAACCCAGGAGATCAAGGCTTCATTAAGCCATGATGGTGCCACTGCACTCCAGTCTGGACAACAAACTCAAAAAAAGAGAGAAAAAAAAGTTTTTAGTAGACACCAAATAAAGCTTTTGTTTTTGTTTTTTGAGTTGGAGTCTCACTCTGTTGCCCAGGCTGGAGTGTAGTGGCATGCTCACGGCCACCCCAGTGTCAACCTGCTAGGCTCCGGCAATCTTCCGCCTCAGCCTTCCAAGTAGCCGAAATTACAGCTGCATGCTACCACGCCTGGCTAATTTTTGCTTTATTGTAGAGATGTCTTGCCAAGTTGCCCAGGCTGGTCTTGAACTCGCAGGTTCAGACAATCCACTTGTCTCGACCTTCCAAAGTACTGGAATTACAGGCTGAGCCATCGAGCCCAGCCAGGAGCTGGTTTTCAAATAGTATTTACAAGATGATTTTTTTTTTTGAGTTGGAGTCTTACTCTGGCACCCAGGCTAGAGTGCCGTGGCACGCTCAGGGCCACTGAAGTCTCAACCTGCTGGGCTCAGGTGATCCTTCTGACTCAGCCTTCCAAATAGTTGGAACCATAGGCATGCACTACCACACCCGGCTTGTTTTTTGATTTATTGTAGAGACTAGATCTCACCAAGTTGCCCAGGCTGATCTTGAACCCCTGAGTTCAGGCAATCCTCTCACCTCAGCCTCCCAAAGTCCTGGGATTACAGACTTGAGCCATCATGCTCGGCCTTCAACACGACATTTTTACAAATAAAAGTCTAAGCTGGGCATAGTGGCTCACTCCTATTATTCCAGCACTATGAGAGAAGGAGGCGAGAGGTGTTCAAGACCAGCCTGGGCAACATGGTAAGACCCTATGTCTGCAATAAATAAAAAAATTAACTGGGTATGGTGGCACGCACCTGTGGTTCCAGCCTATTGGAAGACTGAGCAGAAGGATCCACATGAGCCCAGCAGGTCAAGGTTGTGGTGACTGTGAATATGCCACTGCACTCTATCCTGGGCAACAGAGTAAGACTCCAACTCAAAAAAAAAAAGTATAATTGTGCATAAAATTCTGGAAGAATTTATTCAGAATTTTAACAGTAAGTTTTGTGTGTGTGTGTGTGTGTGTGTTTGAGTTGGAGTCTCACTCTGTCGCCCAGACTGGAGTGCAGTGGCTGCTCCCGGCCACCGCAGCCTTGACCTGCTAGGCTCCGGCAATCCTTCCGCCTCAGCCTTCCAAGTAGCTGGAATTACAGGCGCACGCTACCACGCCCGGCTAATTTTTGATTTATTGTAGAGATGAGGTCTTGCCAAGTTGCCCAGGCGGGTCTCGAACCCGCAGGCTCAGGCAATTCACTCACCTCGGCCTCCCAAAGCGCTGGGATTACAGGCTGAGCTACCAAGCCCAGCCAACAGTAAGTTTTAAATTTTAAAATATTTATTATTTTTAGTATTTATTCAGTATATCTGCTCATAAACATTTGGGTTTTTCCCACTTTGGGGTTATTGTGGATAATGCTGCTATAAGCATTTGTGTATAAGTTTTTTGTGTAGATATATGTTTTCATTTCTCTTGAAATGAGAATAGAGTTTATCTTTTTTTTTTTTTTTGTCAAAGTCTCCCTCTTTCGCCCAGGCTGGAGTGCAGTGGCACACTCAAGGCTATTGCAGCCTCAACCTGCTGAGCTCAGGCACCTTTCTCTCTCTCTCTCTCTCTCTCTCTCTTTGATTTGTTATAGAGACAAGGTCTTGCCAAGTTGCCCAGGTGGATCTCGAACCCCTGCGATTAGACAATCCTTTTACCTCCACATCCCAAAGTGCTGGGGATTACAGGCGTGAGCCACGGCACCCGGCAGAAGATTTTTTTTAAGTCAAAAGACTCAAATAAGGGTGAGTAGATGTGGACCCCGTGACCATTATTGAAGTGTGCTTAAATTCATAGTCTTGGCTACATGCCCAGAGTAAGATAGTCACCTTTTTTGGACTTCTCTTTGTCCTGCTTTCTTGGTTTTGCTTTTGACTTTTTCCCATTTTCTTTCCTCTTCGGATTGACTCACATTTCTCCAAATCACAAAGCTAGTAAATTAATTAGATGCAACAAGAAACAGACAAGGCTGAAAAGCAAATATATGGCATGGAAGTGTGATCTGGGAGACTAAAATAGATGCCCTTTTATCAACTAAGGCCCTAAGGTTAAAGAAACCAAGTTACCTATGGGATGAGGGTTCAGGGCCTGGCTGGCAGGGCACGTTTCTAAATTCCTGTGTCTAAATTCTATAACAATAGAGCTATCAAATCTGATTTACAGCCCAAACCACTACAACTCTAATTGGACAGAGGACTGGTCTTACAAACATTCTTTTCTGGTAAGCTATTACAGACCTTAGGTCAGTTTTGGCCAGCTTATAGAGGCTGTGCACAAACTGTCCTTGTGTCCTGTAGTTCACCGTTTGATGTAAAGAGTCAAATTCAACCTCGTTTTAATGCTAAAACCCTGCCTTAAAGTGAACATGGGGCCAGGTGCTGGAGCTCATGCCTATAATCCCAGCACTTTGGGAGGCCAAGGTGGGAGGATTGCTTGAGCTCAGGACGTCAAGACCAGCCTGGACAACATAGTGAGACCTCATCTCTGCAAAAAAAAATAGCTGGATGTGGTGGTGCACACCGATGGTCCTAGCTACTCAGGAGACTGAGGTGGGAGGATCCCGTGGGTCCAGGAGTTTGAGTCTGCAGAGAGCTGTGATCATGCTACTGCACTCCAGCCTGGGTGACAGAGTGAGACCCCAATTCAAAAATAAGTGATAAATAAATAAAGGGAATATGGGACGTGTTAGGTCACAATACAACCCAGCGGGGCCTCTAGAATGTTAGGTCAGACCTGCCCGGGTGGGGTTGTATGATCTGGTGCCATGTGAAAGATGCAAAGAATTGCACGGCAGTTAGATTGGAAAATAGTTTATTTAGAAAGTAAGTTAGAGCTGGGCTCGGTGGCTCAGGCTGTAATACTGCGCTTTGGGAGGCTGAGGTGAGTGGATTGCCTGAGCCCGCGGGTTCAAGACCCATCTGGGCATCTTGGTGAGACCTCATCTCTACAATAAATCAAAAAATTAGCCGGGCGTGGTAGCGCGCACCTGTAGTTCAAGCTACTTGGAAGGCTGAGGTGGAAGGATCGCCGGAGCCCAGCAGGTTGAGGCTGCGGTGGCCGGGAGCGGCCACTGCACTCCAGTCTGGGCGACAGAGTAAGACTCCAACTCAAAAAAAAAAAAGACTAAGTTAGAAAGAGAGAGAGAAGATTCACCTCCCCAAGGAAGAGGAGGAGGCCAAAGCCAAGAAACATGGCAACCACAGCTCAAAGAGCTACAATGGTCAGACCATAACTTAGCATAAGGGCTGGCGGCTGGCTGTTCGAAGTTGATCCTTTTTAAACTTTCCCTTTGATGGGGACGGTTATTAAGGTGGTTGAGTGATAGTCTGCTCCATGTCATCATGGAAGACAGGTGTGCACAGGTACTGACATCAGGTGATGGACAGCAGGCAGATGGATGGGTTAGTCACATGACAGTAGCCATGTTGATGGGGTCTGTGTCATGAAGAACTAATTAAGTTAACTTGTTTATGAAACAAGCTAGGGAGGGGTTTGTAAAGCAATTATCAATTGCTACCTCTGAGAAACCCGTTCTGTCCTTGGCTAGTGGATTAGAGGGTAAAGTGAACTGCTAGAGAAACATGACAGATCCAGGCAATGTTAAAATGGCTGCTCATTGGCTATATTGATTCCATGTTATATCCTTTCAGGATGTATGTCACATACATGTTCCCATCTGCATAAGCTCAACTCCCCACATAAATATGTACAGCTTTCTCCCAAAACCTGCTGAATATGTATAATACTGGCACTGTGAAGCATAAAATCCAGGCTGTCCTTCTCTTCTTCAAAGAGAGAGTGCCTGGCTGGTCTCAGTGGCTCAGCCTGTAATCCTAGCACTTTGGGAGGCCAAAGCGAGTGGATTGCCTGAGGCTGTGGGTTTGAGACCAGCCCAGGCAACTTGGCGAGCCTTCTTCTCAATAATAAAATAAAAAATTAGCCAGGCATGGTGGTGTGTGCCTGTAGTTTTGGCTACTTGGTAGGCTGAGGCAGAAGGATTGCTGGAGCCCAGCAGATCGATGCTGGGGTGACCGTGAGTGTGCCACTACACTCCAGCTGGGGTGACAGAGTGAGACTCCAACTCAAAAACCCCCCAAAAACAAAGCGCCTTCGGTCCACACAGGAGACTTTGTCTTCCTGGCTTGCAAACTGATATTGCCAATAAAGCTTTCCTCTCTGTTATTTAGCCATCCTGGCAGTCTTTTGGATGATAAAAATCTTGAAATAATTATATGAAGGCAAAGAGAAAAGACAAAGAAACCAAAACAATGAGAAGAACTTAAATATGGGGTGACCAAGATGATCCAACTGGAAACACTGATGTCCCTGAAGAGAGTATTCAAGGCTGAGCCTGGTGGCAGCTCTTGTAGTCTCAGTCACTCAAGAGGCTAAGGTGGGAGAATCACTTGAGGCCAGGAGTTTGAGGCTGTAACGCACTATGATCATGCCTGTGAATAACCACTGAATTCCAGCCTGGGAAACAGACATTATCTTTAAAAAAAACATTTTTCAGGCCAGGCACAGTGGCTCAAGCCTGTAATCCCAGCACTTTGGGAGACTGAGGCAAAAGGATTGCCTGACCCCAGGGGCTTGAGACCAGCCTAGGCAACTTGGTAAGACCTCATCTTTACAATATATTAAAAAATTAGCCGGGTGTGGTGGCGTGCGCCTGTAGTTCCAGCTACTTGGAAGGCTGATGCAGAAGGATCGCCTGAGCCCAGCAGGTCAGCACTGGGGTGGCCATGAGTATGCCACTGCACTCCATCCTGGGAGGCAGAATGAGACTTTGACTCAAAAAAAAAGGATTTTTAAAAAGTAAATATTGGCCGGGCTCGGTGACTCAGCCCATAATCCCAGCACTTTGGGAGGCTGAAGCGAGTGGATTGCCTGAGCCCATGGGTCTGAGACCACCCCGGGCAACTTGGCAAGACCTCATCTCTACAATAAATCAAAAATTAGCCAGATGTGGAAGCACGTGCCTGTAGTTCTGGCTACTTGGAAGGCTGAGGCTGAAGGATTGCCTGAGCCCTGCAGGTTGACTCTGGGGTGGCCATGAGTGTGCCACTGCACTCCAGCCTGGGCGACGGAGTGAGACTCCAACTCAAAAATAAATAAACAAACAAACAAATAAATAAATAAAATAAAAAGCAAATATTCAGGGATATGATACAGGAGAGTATCCTAAACTAAAAAGAAAAGCTAAACATAACATTGAAGCAGATCTCAATATTTAAAAAAAAAATTTCTGATACATAATGATTAACATCAAATTTCCAGACAAGCAAAACAAATCATCTACAGCCCAGCTCATTGTCACAAAACATGGAGCCAAATGTCCAGGGACTCACTGTGGAATTTCATTATCTGACTAAGAACACTTTTTCCCAAAGAAATGCAATTGTTTTAAGACCCCTTCCTAGGAATCTCATTCGATAATCAGGAAAGATCAACTACTGGAGAAGAGATTGGGAGCTCCAACACATCCTGATCTTTTATCTGCTCTTCTGAGAGAAACTCCCAGAGATTGCCTGGGGGACTTTATCTTCATGATACGGCAACATTTGTTTCTGTGCACCTTCACTTAACTTGTCCTATCCAGCTTCCAAAGAGAATCATTCACAAGATAAAGTCTGACTTCTGGATCCATTTATCTCTCCTGAAGAGAGTATTTCAGCCCCAACCATCTGGTCCCTCTTTAAGGCTCATACTTTGTGTGTGGCTTCTGTGCTTAGGCACTTTAAATAAACTCTGCTATGCTTTTTCTCCAATCAATCTGTCTTTTGTCAATCTGTGGCAGAGAGAGGGCTGGTAGCAGTTAAAAGTATTCCTTTTGAAAATCAATCGACAAGCTCTGAAAGCCCGCCAGACCAGCTTTGAGAAAAACCAAATAGCCAAGGTCTGATGGCTTCCAGGGAAATGCAAAAGTGTAACTACTTCACAGACTTATCCAAAACCCCTCTTTTGAAGTTGACAGTTTACAACCCTGCTTGCCGTGCATTTCCTAGAGACCATTTGTTCTTTGAAAGATCTGATTTTGCTGAGTACAACCTTATAAATTTCAAAGAAAATGTGTAATCGTTCAACACGACCCCCCCTCCCTTACCTAAACGAAGGTATAAGACCCTTCTTCTCCCTTTCTGGGGGGCTCGACCTGGGAGCATTAGCCCACTGAGTCCACCGGCATAAATAAAATTGCCACTTCCTATAATAGTCTCGGTGTCATGACCTCTCTGTCTTCCCACTACAAATTCATTTCAGCAGACCTAGACCTGAATCTTCAGAGGACAAGTTTGCACTTCTTTGCAGGGTTGATGTCTAGGACTTCTCCCAATTTTAAAATCCTATAATTTTGTGAGGGAGAAGACACTGTAGGACAGGAAAGAAGACACAAAAGTAGGAAGAGAGGCTGAGTGGTGACTGCCCCTTTTTTGGACTCTTAGGACCTCTCGGTATTTAATTTCTTGTCATTTCTTTGAAAATGTAAATTATCTTTAGGGTTGCCAGCAGTTCTAGTCAAAATAAAATAAAATAAAATTTTAATTATCTGGTCAGACACTACTCGTGCTCTCTAACATCTCTTTAAATCCTCACAGCTGTTTGTAAACCAAAAATAAAATTATAATCCACTCCCCCCCAACAACTAAATGGACCCCCTTCAGGTCAAGGGAAACCTAAAAAACTAAATTCCAGGCTATGATGGGAAAGGAGGTCAGACACGCCTTGTTATAGACTCTTCCCTTTTGGAATTTAGGCATAACTTGTGGAGGAGCATGAGGCCCGATTAGGCCAGTATTAATTGTGTATTGGG